>CAUYQU010104930.1:0-20647 GCA_963574635.1 Cheracebus regulus
TTTCTGTTATCTTTTTTTGTGTGTGTGTGTGTGTGTGTGTGTGTGTGTGTGTGTGTGTGTGTGTGTGTGTGTGTGTGTGTGTGTGTGTGTGTGTGTGTTTTAAGAACCAGAAAATAGCTTCACTTATTGTCTCACTTTCTATTGGCACTTTCCCCTTCATCCTCTAACCTTCTCATGTGTCTTCCATATTAAAAAATTGAGCAAGTTATTTGCTTCATTATGTGCCTTACCTCTCTGCTTCCCATTAGAAGAGAGCTCTTCTATTCTGAGTAGTCTCTATATTCCCAAGCCCCATTCTTTACCTTATATTCATTTTTTCAACCATGGAAATGAGGCTTTTATTTCTTCTTCCCCATAACCTTCCCATGTATCAGCTTCTTCTCTTTCTTGTCCTGATTTTGCAGCATTTGCTTATCTTGATCTTTTCACTCTTTTTCATGGTAACATTCTTGCTTAGAGTTCCTCATTCTCCTCTAGTAAGTTTTTCTTGCTCACTTGAAAATATCTTTCTTTTTCTCTGTATGTTTTTACTCACAAAGGTTTTGCCCTTGACACTTTTTCTCACCTTAGTCTACCTGCTCTCTTGGGAGGAACCTATTTACTTTCATGGTTTCAAATATTAGATATTTGATGACTGGAATATTTGAGAACACATCTCTTTCCTGAATTTCACACACATGCACTCATCTTATTTAGTGTCTCTAGGGATGTTACATGGGCACTTTGAAATTAAAATATTAAAGATTGAAATCACAATTTTTTTTTCTTTTTTAGACTTTGTTTTTAGAATTACTTAAATAGAAGAAAAATTTATGCAGAGCACAGATACTTGAGTTAGGAACTTGAGTTTTCTTATCTTTTCTCATTCTTTCACTGTCCATGTGTAATCCTTGCTAAGATACATTGATTTCATTTTCTTAAACTTTTATTTTTACCGCTCTCCTCTTCTGCATTCCTTTTACTAGTGTTTTGTTCATGATTTTCTTGATAGGTCTTCTTATTTCAAACTTTGACTTTGTTCTATTCACTTTTTATACTACTATCAGACTCTGATTTTCACAGTTCATATTTATTACTTTCCTGCTTAAAACTCTTTGATATCTTGCCAGTTGCTTCTATAATTAAGTCCAGATTCCATATAAAGCTAAGTCCTCCATGATCTGCCCCTTCTAGTCCCTTCTCTTCCACTTGTTCTCCTCATGCTCTGGTCTTAACAGATTATTTGCCATACTCTAGATTGGAAGCCCAGTTTCCTGCTTCTTAATGGTTTTTGACACTAATGTTCAGGATCTTGTGTAAAATAGGTACTCAATAGACTTTGAATGTGCGCGTGAATGAGTGAATGACAAATACATATTGGAAAATGTCTTATTATTTTAGAGGTTCTAATTTCACTTAGATTCATGCTTGTTAATGAATCTTTTGTAATACTGGCTTTTAATTGGTGAAATTAAATAGTAACTAACATTTTCTACCTACTTTCTTCTGCCCTTAACTCACTTTTGAAGTTCCTCTTCAGTGACAGATAACTCTGGCAAGCTTATGGTATTTATTATTTATTTTAGAATGGACACTATATGTGTACTGTACTTTTCTGAGGCTGCTTTTTAAGATGATTGCTTTTCTTTGGGGATTTATTGTAAAGGATCTTAGGAAGCAATAAGGAAAATAAATAATTAAAAAATTTTATATCAACAGTGTCTCCATTGTAGCCTGTAGCCTTCTTTAATGTCTAGACGGGAATGAAGATAGGTACTGTAAAATATAATGACAATAATTAAATGTTCTTGTTTACTTCTCTTTTAAGGAACCAAGCAGAAACCTTTCCACTACTTAGGACAAGAATTACAATATATTTATTTCATTCACTCACTGTGCCTTTTAGGAAGATTATTGCTCTATACACAAGGCAGAAAACTATTTCCTATTAAGTTGAAGAATAAAAAAGGTAAGTACAATAAGGAGAAATAAATTTGTTGAGATATGCTAAGATTTATATGTGATGGAGCATTCAAACTTGGAAATTGGCATGTTTCTTTCTATGGTACTTAGCTATATACCTTTTAGTCTATTGATAGCTTATATACCTCAAAGTATTTGTTTTCTTTTAGTTTTCAGTATGTATTTTTTCCTACATGTATTTTCTTGTTGTTGTTGTTTTCTTCTTGTTATTATTCCTTCAGGCTTTAGTGATCCAGATCTGGATTTACTGCTAATAGACCTTGTTTAAGTTCTCATTCCATTCTAAACTAGCTGTGATCTTTTGGGACAATCAGTTAACCTTTGTTGTTTCAGTTTCTTTATCTGTAAAAATGGACTAGTGAAATCAGTAATATTTGACTTACAGAATTTTTGTCATCACAGAGAAACGAGGTTTGCAAATACTGTTTTATAAACTGCAAAGCCCTGTGTCATTTTATGTATTACCATATTATTTTTACCCTAAGCCTCATTTACTTTTTCCCCATCAAACTTCAGCACATGCTGTTAGTATGTACTTAAACTCTTATGGGAAGTAAAAATGATAACCAAGAATATAGTATGTATAGCAAGGATCAGCAAACCTTTTTTGTAAAGCACCACATAGTAAATATTTTGGGCTTTTTTGGCTACATACTGCTTTTGTATATTCTCTCTGGGTGTGTACAACAAAGAGTTAATGTAGCAGGCCTGAAACAGTCATCCTTAGAAAGGCCTACTTGCAAAGTTGGCCCTTGGCTGTGACCTAGGAACTTGGATTTCTTATTACTCCTAGAACTGATGAGTACCTAAACTGTACAATGTGATTTATGCAGAGTACTTGGTTTTCTTTTGGGAGTTTAAAATTTTGGCATGTGCTAGGTAGAGTGTGCTTACATGCTTAGACCCCCCAAAACTTAAGGCACCAGGTCTCTAATGAGTTTTCTTGGTAGATGACATTTCACATGTTTTGTCATAACTTGCTGCTGAAATAATTCAGTGTATTCTGTGTGACTCAACCAGTAGAGGACACTTAGAAGTTTATACTGGTTAGCTTTGGACTTCACCCCATGCACTTTTGCTCTTTTATTTTGCTTTGTATCCTTTTGTTATTATAAATCATAGCTATGAATACAATTATATATTGAATCCTCTGAGTCTTCTTAGTGAATCGTTGAATCTGGGCATGGTGTTGAGGACCTCTGACACATTTAAAAAATGTGAAATCCATTCATAGCTTGTGAGCCTTATAAAATAAGTCCACAATGGCTATCGTTTGCTGACCTCTGTTATAGAGTATATTTATTTTGAATACTCTTTTATACTGTTTTGCAGTTTATTTCCTGAAATCTTTTCTTCTCAGTTGATTGTGAGCTCCTTGAGAAAAGACATTGCCTTATATACATCTCTTGTAGTTCCCACGGTAGTGCCACGTAATTCTATACATAGTGAGCACTCAGATAACTGACTTTTAATAAAAGAGCTATCATTTTATAGGATACTGCTGAACTTTACAGAAATAGACTAATGTATACTTGTGCTGTTAGTACAGTGTTCAGCTTACATTTATATGTCGATCATCTGTAATTTATTTGTCATTTTATATTGACTTTTAACATCTACATTTTGGCCTACCAGATATTATAGATCACCTCAAAATTGAGTTCCTAGAGGTTTATTCTACTATACTAGCATAGGGCAACATTCACCTTTAAGTTTCACATGTGATTTTACCAGACTCTTTTAATGTAAGCCTCTACAGCAAGAGTTGGTAAATTTTGTCTATGGGCTAGATTCGGTCCACTGTCCTTGTTTGTATACTTGTGAGCTTGAGCTAAGAATCGTTTTTATATTTTTAAATTGTTGAAAAAAAATTAGGGTGTTTTGTGATATGTGAGAAATATACATTAATTTTAGTGCACACCAAGTTTTATTGGAGAATAGCCATACTCATTCATTTGCATATCATCTGCATATACTTAGTGCTACCGTGGCAGACTTGAGTATTTGTGGCAGAGACCATTTGGCCACAAAATCTAAAATATTTACTCTATAGTCCTTTAAAGAGAAGTTTTGTTAAACCCCGTTCTACAGTTCTGTGTAGATAAGTTGGCTGGACCAACTTGGTAAGCTGAATTTTACTACTCCTAATTGAATAAACTCAAACAGCCTTGATCAGATTCATACATCTTCCTATCATAGATTTATCTTAAGTGATTGGTTCAAAATAAATGGTAAAACTGTTACTTTACATAGCTTGCCTTGCTGTGTTTTAATTTGTATGTAATTTGTTCTGAAATCTTCTGAGATTACAGCTCCCTTCTGCCTGATTGCCCTGTACTCTCTACAAAAATTCATTTATATAGATGGATGAAACCTCAGTTAAATTTCTCTAAGTTGAAAGAATATGCTAGAAATCAATTTTCGCTTTATTTTCTTTTTAAAGGTTTGGTATCCCTCATAGATCTGCTTGTTCTATTTACTGAACTTATCTGTTACTCACCAAGTTGTCCAAAGATGACATCAGCTGCATATTCAGGTAATTCTGCTTGTATTTTAAATAGAGAAATAGAAAACACCTAAAAATATTTAAGTATTCTATTGTCTAGATGTTTTGAGTGCCTGACCTAGTTTGGTAAGTAGGTTTCATTAAGACACAGTTTTATAAGAAGTTACATTGGTCCTGAAGTAATCCATGAAATTTAATTTTGTTCAGTGATGTTTTAAGATGTTTTTACTCTACTACTTTTTTAATTTAGAATCTGTATCACTGAGAATTTTAATGATGTTTTTATATTAAGATCAAAATATTTTCAAGACATAATACTGAAGGACATTTGATTGATAGGTCATAATGTGATTTTTTTTCCTGTTATTTTTCATTCTTTATACTTTCTAGAATGTTTTGATCAGCTCACTTGTTTTGGCTTACATCCAAAACTTCAATCTTTTTCAGGGTCATCTTTTATTGAAGAATAAAGAAAAAACCCTTCATGTTTTTTTCAGAAAAATCCCTTTTAGTTTTATGGCTGTTGACTAGCTTTTAAAAATGTTCTAAAATATTAACATTTAAAAGATAACTTATATTTTTCCTTTGAATATCAAGAATAGTTTCCAAAGTAAAACACTTAATAAAACACAACAATAATGCATAGACATACAGTATTCTAAAACTAAGAAATAACCCTAGAATTTCTGACACAAATTCTGAGGCAAACTCAAGTGATTCAAAGAAAAAAATGGTTTGGGCTAGCTATATTTTAGTGCTGTAACATAGCTATCATCTGGTAGGTTATTATTCAGTACAGTGTTCACTGTTTGGGTGATGGGTACATCAGAAGCCCAAATCACAACATGATGCAATATATTCATGTAACAAGCTGACACATGTACCTTCTGAATCTATTAAATAAAAATGAAATTAATAGGTTTTATCCAAGCAATTATATTAGCCTATTGATCTTCATAGTGGTTCTCATAATTTTTTTTCTGTCTTTACAGCATTTACATGTATAAAGAACTAGCTTAGATCTTCTGACTATATATTCCTACAACATACTAGCCATCCTTTATGATTTAAGTCATCTATATTTGTTCTAATTACTCATTAATATCTTGGTTTACCATGATGTGGACTGTTTTTGTCCTACATACTTTTCTGTTTATAGTTAGTTCCTAGTACAGTATCTAGTATGTATAAGGCACTTAATAAATAGAAGATGATTGGATGAGTAAAAAAATGACTATATGCTCACCAATAGTATCTGTCCTTGCAAACAGGGTTTCTCACTTGGAGCTGGTTGAAAAATCACCGAACTTTCCTTTTCCATTTTCTTATTGTCAGATATTGACCTGAAGTCAACATGTTTATTGGATATGGAACATTGTAACATAAATTAAGAACTTGTGTCTTAGAATAGTTTCCAAAGTAAAACACTTAATAATGAAATACACAATAATGCATAGACATACAGTGTCTAAATACTGAAGTATTGTATCTTACTAGGACAGTCTTACATTAAAATCTATTGTTGTAAGAATATTAGATTATACATATCTGAAAATATGTCAATTTAAGAAACTGAAAATCATTTAATTCAGTGATGATTCTAAGTGTTACACTTACTTGTATTGTGTTTTCTTGTAAATACTGTATTTTGAAAGAAAATCTAAAAACAGATCTTTGTTTTCACTGGTTTTATGGTAATATAAGAAGTATACTAGTGTCTATAAAAGTTTATGAAAGTTTCCATTCTGTTTTGCCTTCTTTTTTGCCCATTTTTTTAGTCTGAATGTAACCTTTTAGTAGGCTCAATACTTAATATGTTATTTAAGAAAAAGAACAAATATGAGTACAGTGAAAGTGTGTTCTAGGAGGAAAAATGTGTTTTCTAGAAGGAAAAAAGCTGTGTATTTGCTTCATACTAAATCTTCAATATTAAGCAGTAATTTAATGTCAGGCAGTAAAGTATATTTTATTCTTGTCTTTTGGCATTCATGTTTGTTGTCATCTGCTTACTTTTTATGTCAAGCTAATTGAGATTCCCTCAAGTCAGGTTATAATTTGGTCATACATCATCCTTTGGATATTGAGTTGTATGACTTCTGAAGTATTGAGTTAACTTTGATGTTGAACTTTTTGGAACAACAACAGCTAACACATAAAATAGTTCTAAGTATTTAATGTTTTGGATTTTAAAAATATTCATTGTTTATTAGAGAATTACTCTCCTGCAAGTATGGTGACTGAAATTCTATGGATGCTCTGTGATCAAAAAGAATGTGCAGTCGAATGCTTATATAACAACACTGTAATAGAGACACTTCTTCAACCTATTCACAATTTAATGAAAGGAACTGAGGTTGGTATTATTTACTGAAGAGAAAAAGGGTTTCTTACCTTTCATATATGAATGTATTTTGTGTTGATGTATATTTTTATTTATTGTTAAATCATAGCTTATACAGTTGATTGATTTATTATGGTATGCACCGGGAAAGTACATAGAATGTCTCAAAAAATTTTTTTTTCTGATCAGGACTAGATCTGCTGATGCAAATGACTTAGAAAAGTTATTCTATTAAGAAGTTATTTGTCTTGTAGATCTAATCAATCTTGTAAATGTTTTGTTTTTTGTTTTATGGGGTTTTTATAGCTTTTGGAAATATTATTTTCCTGAGTAACAACTCTGTTTAATATTAAGAAGAACTAGTATTATTTTAGATAAAACACTTATATAGAATTCCAGTTTGAACTTTACATGTAGGTCTCTGTACAGTTTGCACAGTATATTGCCTTACATTGTATAATTTAATAATCACAGCTGAGGCTGGAATAAGTGACTTGCTCTAGGTCAGACATTTAACAAGTGGCAGAGTTGCTGCTGTCACTAGTTTGGCTGTCTGTTCAGCACATCCCTATACTTGTATGAATTAAGCTTCTGGCCAGTGACTTTTAAAGCTTATCAATAGGTTAAAAGTTTTTACCTTTTCAGATCTGTTTTAAGGTATTTTTACTGTTTTCATCATCCTATTATGTTCATCCATCAATGGGCTGTCACATACTTTTCTGCTCATTGCTTCCTAGATAAACTTGGCAAATGCCAAGTTTTCTGTTCCCTAACTACTTTCTTTCTCACATATTCCAGTTACAGAAGGCAATTTGCACTTTCTAAGTAAGATTATTATATTTCCTTGTGTTTGTATGCTGTTCTTTCACCCTAGAACATTTTAAACTTGGTCCACATGAAAAATTCTTCTCTTTAGACTAGAGTTTATCTTTGAAATTTCCTCCTAATTCTCCTTTGCAAAGTTAGATGGGCTTTTTTCTCTATGTTCCCATGTTATGTATTCCTGTAGTTTTACTTATGCTATGCTTGAATTATTTATTCTTGACAGTAGCCCTCTGGCACATAAGTGAACATTCAATATCTAATTTAAGACATCCAGCATCACCCATTGAGCCTCTACTATACCATTAGCCTTCTGCTGAGTACAGCAAATCTAGAAGTGAATAACACGTGTTTATTGCCTTTAAGAAGCCTACTCTAATAGGCAAGGCAGACCTTTAAACAAAAAAAAATATTTAAAATGAGGAATAGACCATTTTAAAATACTGTGTTTATATGTACATGGGAGACTATATATACTCTTATATATGTGAGAGAAAGAATATATTCTAAGGAGAGAAGGTGTTTTAAGAAGGATATTTAATATGAAAAATGTTATACTTTTTGTGCTAAGTAGTATGAATAGTGCTATTCATACTAAACAGTATGATTAGTAATAATTAGGACTTCTTCTTTAGGTGAATATACCTGACTAATCATTAGTTAGGCTAACCCACTAAAGTTATTAGAATGTATTGATTGCAACATTTACATTTTCAAATGTATTATAGATAATATGTCTGTTGGCATCCATGCAGGTACAGGTAAATAAGCAGACCCCACAAAGAACAGGAATTATAATACTGTAGATACACTGTAGCATTAACATGGCTCTCTGGTTTTCAGTATATGCTTTGTGCTGCTTTGGTATGTATTTGGCAAAGGTATTTTAGTACTTGTATTTGAAATCAAAAGTGAGCAAATATGGTTGGTTCAGTCTTTTGTTTTCTTATTAGGTGACATTATTGGCTATTGGCCAGCCCATGAATTGACTCTCTGTAGTTGAATCTATACTCATGACCCAAACAGGTGTATAAGAGGGTGACACCCTTAGAAAGGATGGCAATGTGTTAGATACCATATGTAGTGTAATTATGTTGGATACTCAGGAGCCCAGTGGGTGAGAAATAAAGGGCAAAGTGGAAATAGTAGAGCTACTACATTTGTCAGCCAGAATTATATATAACACTGTAACAGGAACTGCAATTCTCAATAACTGCTTTGGGTGAAAAAAATCTGTATGTATTTGCTTCATCAGTTGGGCTGCTAAAAGAATATAATCAAATAACACATTTTATTCAGACATTATTTCACAGCCAAACAAATCATTAAACTTGTTTTTTTTTTGTTGTGGTAATAGAACTTTATGAGCCTACATACCATCCTCGAATTTTAGTCTGTTATGTGTTAGTATGTCATAAAATTATATGATTTGTCTTGTTTTCTTTTTAATGTACAGGCATCTCCAAATTACTCTGAGACAGCTTTAATTCATATAGCTGATATTTTGGCAAGAATTGCATCTGTAGAAGAAGGACTTATTTTACTTCTTTATGGAGAGAATATGAACTCTTCTGAAGAAAGGTATGTGCTGTTTTAAAACTGGTTAATTATTCCAGGTGTAGTTTGGTTTTCTAAAGCAGCCACTAATAATATATTAAATGATCTAAAAAAGTTGGAGTAACCAGGGTTATCGACTATGGAGGCAGAATAGACCTTGACGTTTGTAATTTCAAAGTAAGAATAGGAGAGTTCGCTTTTGATGGGATTCCTTCCCCTGCCCCATTATCTGCTCCCTTGTATTTTCACTTACAGACTTCGGTCACACAAGATTGATTTAAGTCAAACCAAACAATGGTGTGCAAAGAAGCTAGCTATTTTTTCTTCTTCCTCTAGTTCCTATTTTCTCACTTAACCAATGGTAATATTTTAATATTTACACTTCTGGACTTTCTCTGTGCTTATAATTATGCAGTGCATTAGACAAACCTGTATACAGTCATATTTTTATCTTCTCTTTACAAAAATGGTATTATATTTTATACATTACCCTGCAGTTTATTTTATAAATATGGGAATTTTCTTAGGTGATTACAGAATGAAACATGATTTTTAGTGGTTGCATGTTTGATTTATTTTATAAATACGGGAATTTTCTTAGGTGATTGCAGAATGAAATATGATTTTTATACTTTTGTTTATAGCTTTACCACAGTTTATTCAAATATTTTCCCGCTTAGTGAACATCAAATTGTCTAGGATTTTCCCTCCATAAATAACACTGCAATAGTGTTCTTTTTCTTATTTAGCTTGTTGATATTATATTAATTGATATTTGAATGTTGAGCCGGTTTTTCATACTTGAAATAAATCCCATGTGGTCATGGTGTATAAATCATTGTTGTACTTTGTTGGCTTTGATTTGCTAATATTTATTGAGGATTTTTGCCTCTATGTTTATGAGGTACATCAGTTTGTAGATTTTGTAATGTCTTTCTGGTTTTGGTATTATTGGAATGATAACCTCATAATAAATGAGAAGTTACTCTGTTTTGGTATTCTGGAGGGTATGACACAGAATTGGTTTAATTTCTTCATAAATTATTTTATAGAATTCACCAGTGAACCAATTTTAGCCTGGCATTTTCTGTTTTGGAAGGTTATTGGTTATTGATTCAATTACTTTAATAAAGGCCTATTCAGATTGTCTACTTGCTTTTCTGTGAATGTTGGCAGAATATGTCTTTCAATGAATTGGTCAATTTATCTAAATTATCAAGTTTGTAGGCATGGAATTGTTCCTAATACTTCCTTATCCTTTTAATGTCCTTGAAATGAGCAGTGATGGCCCCTCTTTCACTTCTGATATTAGCAATTTGTGTCCTCTCTTTTTTTTTTTTTTTTTTTAGTTAACCTGACTAGAGGCTTATAAATTTTACTGTTCTTTTAAAAAAACTAACTTTTGGTTTTGTTGATTTTTCTCTATTGATTTCATATTTTTAATTTTATTGATTTCTAATTTTTATTTCTTCTTACTTTGGATTTAATTTGCTCTTTTTAGTTTTCTGTAGTGGAAGCTTAGATGATTGGTTTTAGGTCTTTCTTCTTTTATAATATTTGTCCTTTTATATTTGCATTTAATGCTATAAATTTCCCTCTAAACCACATTTTTCCTACATGTCATAGTTTTGATAAGTTATATCTTCATTTTTCACTTAGTTCAAAATATTTTCATTGCATCTTGAGACTTCTTTGACTCTTGTGGGTTTTTCTTTTTTTTTTTTTTTGAGATGGAGTCTTGCTCTGTCACCCAGGCTGGAGTGCAGTAGCATGATCTCGGCTCATTACAAACTCTGCCTCATGGATTCAGGCAATTCTAGTGCCTTGGCCTCCCAAGTAGCTGGGACTACAGGTACATGCCACCATGCCTGGCTAATTTTTATAAATTTTGTATTCTAATAAGCCTATTAAAGATGGGCTTTCACCATGTTGGCCAGGCTGGTCTGGAATTCCTGACCTCAAGTGGTTCACCTGCCTTGGCTTCTCAGAGTGCTGAGCCATAGCACTTTGGATTATACAGGCATGAGCCACTGCTCCTAACCTTTGTGTTTTTGCAGATATGACAGCACGCTTGATATAATTTCTAGTTTTTAAAGTTTATTGTATATTTTATTGCCCAGAAAGTGGCCTCTTGGTAAATTATCTGTGTAAGCTTATATAATATATATCCTACTATTGTTGCATGCCAATTACATTCAGTTAATCCATGGTACTATTTTCTACTTTGTCGTTACTGACATCCTGCTGAATCTGTCAATTACTATGTTGAAATCTCCACCTATGTTAGTGAATCCATCTATTTCTCCGTGCAGTTCTATCAGTTTTTGATTGAAGTATTTTGATGCTTTGTTGTTAGGTGCATACACATTAAGGATTGTTATGTCTTCTTGGATAATTGACTGCTCTATTATTATGTAATGTGCCCTTGATAATTTTCTTTGAAGTCTGCTTTGTCTGAAACTAATATAGCTACTCCAGCTTTCTTTTGATTATTGTTAGCATGGTGTATCTTTCCTTCATACTTTTACTTTTAGTTTATCTTTGTCTCTATGTTTAAAGTGGGATTTTTATAGACAACATATAGTTGGGTCTTGCCTTTTAATCTACTTTGATAGTCTTTTATTGATACACTTAGAACCTTCACAGTTAATTACTGATATACTTAGATTAATATTAACCATATTTTTTGCCCTTTTTGTGGTCTTCTCTTTCTGCCTTTTCTGGGTTTGATTGAGCATTCTATGTGATTTCATTTTATCTCCTCTCTTAGTATATCAATTATACTTTGTCACTTTTTTTAGTGGTTGCTATTAAGTTTGTGATATACATTTATAACAGAATTAGTTGTAATTGCTAATTATATTGTTTTAGTTGTATTTAGTCCTCTTTCAAACAATCTATATCACTTAACACCTATGGCATTGACCTTATAAAAAGTCATTTCCTCCCTTCTGTCCCTTATATCATTTCTATCAATTATTTACTTTTTCATAAACTATAATCACCAAATACTTTTTGTTGCAATAATTACTTTGAATAAACTTATCCATTTGATTTTTTTTTTTTTTTTTTGAGACAAGGTCATACTCTGTTGCCCAGGCTGTAGTACAGTGATGTGATCTCAGCTCACTGCAATGTCTGCCTCCCAGGCTCAAGTGATTCCTGTGCCTCAGTCTCCCACAAAGCTAGAACTATAGGTGTTCACCACCATGTCTGGCTATTTATTTTTTATTTATTTTTATTTTTAGCAGAGACAAGGTTTCACCATGTTTCCCAGACTGGTCTTGAACACCTGGGGTCAAGCAATTGCCCACCTTGGCCTCCCTAAGTGCTGGAATTACAGATGTGAGCCACTGTGCCCAGCCTCATTAGATTAATTAACAAGAAAAATAAAAGATTTTATGGGTTATCAAATACTTTACATTGCTAGCCTTTTTAATTTTAGTAAGATTGTCCTGATAGTGATATTGCTGGGTTAGAGGGCCTGTATATTTTATACCTTTTAGATCCTGCCAGATTACTTTTCAAAATATTTTTGAATTTTACCTTCTGGCCAGCAGCCTATGGGTATGAGGTATACCCTCTTTTTTATATTCTTGTCAGGACTGCATAATCAGTTTGTAAATGTTTTGGCAACCTATTGAATGAAAGATCTTGTTTTGATTTATATTTACTTATTTGTTTTATGTTTACTTATTCAATTCATATTTCATATATTATCTCACTGAGTTTGAGCATCTCATGCTCCTGTGGCAATAGAGTTATTGGCTATTTCCATTTCCTTGATAGTAGTGTTCCTTTTCATATCATTTGTCCATTTAAAATTTGATTTATTGTTCATTGAGTTATATATGCATAGAGTAAACATAAAGGTTTATTATAAAAAGTAGCAATTCCTTTCCTGATCTCTAGAGGCAGCTGCTTTCAGCTGATTTTGATGTTTTCTTTAGTGTTTATATTATCAAATAATGTGCATATAATTTATTTTAGCTTAAGGCAAAATTGTCAGTTGTTCATTGACTTACATTACAACAATTTATTTCCCTTCCCTGCTTCCCCCACCAAACACACAAATACGTATGGGTACCTAGTCCCATCATTCTCCATTGGTACAATACTGTTGTGTGATCGACATTTAATGTTATACTGTATTCACATTATTGTGAACACTTTTCACAGCTGAGCCATGTGGTATTCTTTTATTATTTTCTGTTCTTGCACAATTTTTGCTTTCTCTGGAGTTAATAATATTTTGTTTGTTGCTATAATTTTCAATGTACTTAGCTTTCACTACATTGCTAACTTATTTACGTTTTTTTCTAGTTGACTAAATCCTCTCTCAGTGTGTTAAAATACTAGACCAAGTCCATAAGTTTAATTAAAAACATCTGTTTTTGAACCTTCCCACCAACTTTATTCAGAATGTGTTTCTGCCTTAGTTTTATGCATAACTTTTACTCTGGAAACATATTTTATCATCATTACAGAGTAGCCTTATTTTTTCATTTTCCTTTTTCTGGAAGTTTTTTTGGTGTTTAATGATCCGAAATGTTATAATGTTTCTTGATGAAGTTCTACTTTTATGTACTTGATGAATGTCTTTTTAAATTGACACATAATAATTGTACATATATTGATGGACATTGTAAATTTGAAAATTCATGTCTTTTAGGGAAAACAGTTGGATTTCTTCTTTTTTGTTGTTTCTGAAATTCTATTATTTAAAGTTAGACATTCTTATCTGTTCTTTTTTTCTATTCCTTTAAACATTTTGTTTTTTTCTGGGAATTTTTTTCTGCTTTCATTTTCTAGCCTTTCTGCTGAAATTGAAATTTTCATGCAAGACTTTTTTTTTTTTTTTGGACATGCACAATGTTATTCTAGCTGTTGCTGCTTCTTTAAATTTTACTTTAAGTTCTGGGATACATGTGCAAAACTTGCAGGTTTGTTACATAGGTAAATGTGTGCTATTGTGGTTTGCTGCACCTATGAACCTGTCACTTAGATATTAAGCCCTGTATGCATTAGGTATTTGTCCTGACACTCTCCCTTCCCTGACCCCTCCCCACTGACAGGCCCCAGTGTGTATTGTTTCCCTCTCTTTGTCCATGTGTTCCTATTTTTCAGCTCCCACTTATGAGTGAGAACATGTGGTGTTTGGTTTTCTGTTCTTGTGTTAGTTTGCATTTTATGACTTTTGTATATATATATATTATATTTTATTTATTCTTTTATTATTGATGCACATGTGGGTCGTTTCCAGTTTGGAAAAGTGCCAAATGATGATACTTTTTAGAAAAGAGAAAAAAATCAAAGGAGAAACTACATTAACCCACAGCTCCACTACCGAGAATTTACCTCCCTTAACTCTTATAGTTCTGGCCCTCTGTGGATGTTCTTTTGCATGTTGAAGAGATGCAGGCATTTCTAATGGATCTATACCTAAGAGTCAAATTGTGGGGCCATAGAGTGTATATGCCCATCTTTAGAAGATATTATCAAAGGGCTTTTGAGAGTGGTTGTGGCAGTTTACACGCACAGCAGCTTATGAGGGTCCCAGTCGCTCAGCCCCTCCCCAACACTCGATACTGCTTTTTAAATAAAATGTCATCCATCGCACAGCGGTATCACACTGTGGTTTTAATCTGCATCTCCTTGATGACCAAGAATGTGCAGCACTTTCTGTACACCTGCCGGCTGTCTGGTCACTCTTTGGGAAATGCCCGGATTGTTTACCCGTTCTCCCCAGTGTGTTGTCTTTCTTCTTCATTGATGGGATTAGTCCCATATCCTAGATGTCAGGTTTTGTCACATAAATGATAAATGTTTCTTCACACTCTGTTCTTGCCTTTTAATTTTATTGAAGGCATCTTTTGATGAAGAGAAGTTCTGAATTGTAAGTAAGTCCACTTTATCAAATTTTTCTTTTGTTATTAGTGCACTTTGTGTTCTAAGAAATCTCTACCTGTTTCAAGATCATGAAAATATTCTCCTGTTATTGACAGTAAATGTATTTTTAAAACTTTCACGTTTAGATTTAAAATTCCCCTGGGATTAACTTTTGTGCACAGCGTGAGGTAGGACTCAAGTTTCATTGACTTCCCATGTGGATGCCCAGTTGCCCAGGCCATTCACTGAGCAACCTTTCTCTCCCCACTGCTCTGCGGTGCGCTCGGTCATATGCAGAATGTCGGGATCTGCGGGTCTGAACTGGACCCTCCATTCTTTCTCCTCCTAGTGCCTATTCTTGCACAACTAAACCACAGGACTTTGATTCCTGTAGCTGTGATCTAAGTCTTAATACCTGACAGTGTAAGTCCTCTAGCTTTGTTATGAATGTCTTGATGGCTCTTGACTCTTTATTTCTACCTAAATTTTGAAATTGGCTAATCAGTTTTCAAGAGATATTGACTGAGTTTCTTTATTGTGGTTGTATGAACTTGTAGCTCCATTTGGAGAGAAGTGCCATCTTAATAATACATAGAAAATGAAACAAGGCAAACGAAACAACAAGAAAATCCATCCAAACCAGAACTAAGTACCACAATTAAAAAAAAAAGAAATAAAAAACTAGGAATAAATATTTGCAACCTATATCACAGAGGGGCTCACATTCCCATTACAGAAAGAACTCCTAGAAATGGATAGAAAAGAAATAATTACAGGGTAGCAAACTGGACAAAAGGCAATAACCCACAGATCACAGAAAAAGTGATCTCAGTAGCTATAAGTTCAGTGGCATGTGCTCGGGCTCAGTAATAATATAACAGCATTGTCAGATTCGGAGTTTGACCACACACTGTGAAGCTGTGGATCAATAGGAAAATGGCTCCCTCCGGTCCAGGCCCACCAGGCCTAGTGCCCCCTGGCCCCGCCTGAATGCACTGCTGGTGCCCCTGGGCCCTGAGGGTGTGGGACACAAGAGCAGTCAGAGGCTGGAGGTGGAGGCTCCCGTGGGACTGGCCCCCAGAGCAGCACTGTTGGTGCCCTGCGCATGCCCACTCACCTCTCACAGGGTCCCTGGCTTCCTGTGCTCCATACCTGCAGCCCAGGCCATGTCAGGAGGCCTGTGCACCCATGTGTGACTGAGCCCAGCCACGCTGACACCCTGTGTGCCATTAATGAAGCTGACCCGTGTCCTCAGTGAGCACACACTTATTCAACTCTTTATTGTACGGTTGGGAAACTGAGGCCCAGAAAGAGGAAGAGAGTGGACCAGACCACAGCAGGTGGACAGGGCCAGTGTTAGGAAGGGCTCTGGCTTCCAAGGCCTTGGCTCCACCTTCTCCCATTACATTTGCTTTCAAAATGGAAGCCTTTAAGATCCCAGGGACCCCTGCCCACTTCTCGACCTGGGGCCATTTTCCTTTCCACATCCCAAGTGAGCTCAGACACACAGGAGTCACACAGGCCTAGTGACTCCTCAGGTGGAGACCATGGAGGCAGCGGTCACAGAAAGAGTGGACATCAGAAAAGTGACAGGAGAAGAAGAAGAAAGAGGTTGGGGGCAGCTCTGTCACAGGGCAGTGGCATCCACTCCTCTCCTAGCCACATGCTCAGGAGCCCAAAGCATAGGCAGGAGAATCCACAAGGCTCCCAGGGCTCAGCCAGGGCTGAGGCCACACCCAGCATAACCTTGAGAGGACGGGACTGGGTCCTACAGCTCACATCTATGGACGCCTGGAGCTAAGATGATCCCACCTGCCCTGGTGTAGAGAAGGGGCTGCAGGACAGAAGTGTCCATTTTCTCCTGTGTGAATTGGGGTGTTTGGCCTGACCCCAAGATTTCCAGGGTAAGTGCCTAATTGGCCCTGGTTCTCCACTGGTGGCCCACTGTGCTGGGAAACTCTGGGAAAATGCTTTCTACTCCTCGGAGGTCCTTCAGAGAGAGAGAGAGAGAGAAAAAAAAGACTGGGGACTGGGGGCTTGGGCAGAGGAGGACTTGGATAGAGCAAAATGTTTCAGAACACTGGACCCCAGGTCTGAGGTCTGGGGACAAGACCAAGCCCAGCTGGGTTCCTGAGGTCCCCACTGGGAAGTGGCAGGAAATCACTGCCCTGGATGAAGTGAGGGTCTTCAGGAGTGAACTGTACACCTCAACAAGTGGAGGAACAGGGGTAAGGGAGGTTTCTGAGGTCCCTCTTACTGACCTTGAGCCTACAGATTTGGCTCCAGGGCCTGCTGGGACCCTAGAGAGCCACTGTCCTAAGGACTTCCAAATGCACCTGCCTGTCCTGTCTGTCCTGTCGTGTCCTGATCTGTTCTGTGATGCTCCTGCCTGGGGCTGCAGTGTTAGTGTTGACCCCCAGGGGGCAGCAGCCTCCCATGTCCCTGGTTCCCACTGAGCTTTAGTGGGGCAGCTGGAGCCCAGGGGATTCTCCTGAGACAGGTGCTTCCTGTTATTATCAATGATCTCCATATTATGAGGAGGCCAGCAGAAGTAGGAAGTGGGGTTTAATCACCCCACAACTTATTCACTCAGTGACTCCTTCCTGAGCACTCACCTTGTGCCAGGTGCCCTGGTAGGCTCAGTGTTGGTGCTGAAAATGACAAAGGAGCCCCTCTCCACCCCAGGAGCCTACAGTCTTAGGAGACCTGCACAAAACCACTAGAGCAAGTCTACATGAAAGAAAAGAGCACGTGCTGTGATAAAAATGCGGTAGGATGGTGGGAAGGAGGGCTGGGGAGCCACTGTGTGGGGAGAATCCAAATGCCTCACTGAGGTGGCATTTATGTCATGGCCAGAATGACAGTAGGGACCAAGGCTGCCCAAGTCAGGGACAGAGTTGTCAGAAGGAAGCCACCCTGGGGCAGAGCCTCGCAGGTGGCGTGGGGACTGCAGCTTCATGCATAGGGACATTCTCCCAGATGCTCCAATGTCCTGACTCCCTTAACTGCACGTACTCTCCCACTGAGCCACATAATAGTTTGCATCCACGCTCATCACTGTGCACATGAAGAGATCAACCAGACAGGGCCAGGCTGGCACACACCCCTCATGCGGTTCTGGCCATGTCCATCAGACTGGTTGGCCTCTGGCTTGGCTTTGTCACAAGCTGCTCCTCCTGTGCAAGGTTCTATTGGAATTCAGTTTCCTCATCTGTAAAAGGAGACTCCTAAGTGAGTTGTTGTCATACTTCTTCTTCTTCTTTTTTTTTTTTTAGATGGAGTCTTGCTCTCTTGCCCAGGCTGGAGTGCTGAAGTGGTGCAGTGGCGTGATCTCGGCTCACTGCAACCTCTGCCTCCTGGGTTCAAACAATTCTCCTGCCTCAGCCTCCTGAGTAGAAGGGACTACAGAGGCATGCCACTATGCCCAGCTAATTTTTGTACTTTTAGTAGAGATGAGGTTTCACCATATTTTCCAGGCTGATCTCGAACTCCTGACTTCGTGATCCACTCCCTCAGCCTCCCAAAGTGCTGGGGTTACAAATGTGAGCCACTGCACCCAGCCCATACTTCTTTTTTAATCTCAGTACATTTTATTCCAATGAAACTTTATATGGTAATGAAAAAAATGAAACCAATAGAGCAGAGACATTCAGATTAGGTGGGTGAGAAGGTGAAGAGAGATTCTAACTCTCCTTCTGTGCCCAAGAGAACAGAATTTGAAAACCACTACACTCCAATACCTCTGTGGCCTCTTTCATGGGACTTGTGGCTCAGTGAAGGACAGGGGTGCAAGGCTGAGTGGGTGGGTGGTTGCAGATGGGTTCCAAAGAGCTGTGCCTTTTTATCAGCAGGAAAGCAGAACCCTGCCATAAGTGGGGTACCAACCAGGGCATAAGCCTTGTCCATGTCTTTGTCCTTTTCTTTTTACAAACAGGATGTTGGTGGCCTTCAGTTGTGCCCTGGAGGTCATGATGTTGGTGCTCCTGGCAGGTTCATATGACAAAGTGGTGGCCTATGGAAGTGAGCATGGCTGTTGGGAACTTCTGTCCAGTCCCAGAGCTTATTACACAGGGATCATGGCGCTCAGAAGGTGGGACCACTTCCCCAGGACCTCTGGCACCACTCTGGTCCCCAATCCTAGTCTCCCAGGTCTCAGGTTTCAACACTCCCTGCCCATCTCCCAGGCCTCTGGTGTCCTGATTCCTCAGCTGTCACATCCTCTCTGCACACTGGTCTCTGGTCACTCTTCACCCTCCATTGACTCTTGGTTTCCCATGTCCTGTCCCAATGGCCTGTGCAGAACTGTGAGTTCTCCATCCCTCTTCAACTCCTGAACCACGTGTGGAGCCTACTGTACAGCTCAGATGAGTGGAGGAAGATCACAGTCAGGGACTTCTATGCACAGGAGAGAGCAGGGAGAGCTCAAAATTCCAGCCATGCATTTTCTGTTGCTCAGGATCTTAACTAACTTGCTCCTGAAAGAAGAGAAGAGAACCAAGCCATCTCAAATGGGATTACCTTCCCTGGCACTTCGGGGGCAGGGTTAAAAGAGGCCGAGAAGGCCTGAGGAGGGGTCAATAGTTCTAGTCCTCCCAGAATGATTTATAGATCCTAGTATTTGGCTTGAACTCAAGCCGTATCAGCATCAGCCTCCAACTCCCCCAACTTCATCTTCACCCCACGTGAGCAGATATGCCTTGCTCTCAGCTGGATGCAGTCTTTACCTGACCATGGGACCTGAGGCAGGGCTGGGGGCCCTGGGCACCCATGACCTTTCCTCTGTCCATATGCATAGTCTCCTGCCCTCACAGAGATATGAGTGACAGTGCAGGTGGTCAAGAGCCTGCGCAACATTCTCTGCCACATGCAGGGCAGGGACATCATGCTGTTCTTCTGTGGCATTGCCAGGCAGCTGCATCCGTCAATTAGTGATGTATGTGCCTGGGTCCATAGGATCAGGTAGACACAATATGGCCTGGGGTGAGAATGGACCCCAGGAGCTTAGCTGAGGATACTGGGTTAGGACAAGGCACTGTGGTGCTAGGCTGAGGTCAACAAGTGGCAGAAGAAAGGGGACTTGTCTACTTGAAGCTCTGCATCCAGCATGTCCCAAATGCACTCCCTACTCATAATAGATGAGGCACATATTCCTCCATTGACTCACCAGAAGCTCCTGGAGGAGTCACTGGCCCCAAAATAAGACACCAACCGAGAGAGATCCAAGATGGCCGATCACTAGCAGCTCAGGATTGCAGCTCCCAGTAAAAGCGCAGAGAGCCAGTGGACGCCACACTTACCGATAAATTTTTGCTGCCCACGGACCAGGACATTCCCAGCGGAGGAGCCCCACATGTCGCCAGCGTGACCCTTTCGGCTGGCGCGGCTTTTTTGCCGGTGCCTCGGCTCGGCGGCTCTTGGTGCGGAGTAAACGGGACTGAGTCTCCTTTTGGATGATGTTTGGAGCTCTGGGAAGTCAGAGCAGTTCATCCAGTTGACTGAAAAAGGGACTGAGAAGCCAGACCGGAGACCCCCGGGCAGAAAAGCACCACGAATTTCAACGCTGCTGATTT
>CAUYQU010104931.1:0-57919 GCA_963574635.1 Cheracebus regulus
CCCCCCATTATCAAAAACATTTTCTAAAAAAAACAACTGTTTTTTTAAAAAAAAAAAAAAAAAAAAAAAAAAAAAAAAAAAAAAAACTTAGATCACTTCATGGCCTTTTCTTGCTTAAAGAGCTTTCCACTCATGTCTGTAATCCCAGCACTCTGGGAGGCCAAGACAGAAAGAACACCTGGGCCCAGGAGTTTGAGGCCAGCCTGGGCAATGTGACAAGATCCCTTCTATATAAAAATTAAAAAAGTAGCTAAGTAAGGTGGCACACACCTGTAGTCCCAGATACTTAGAAGGCTGAGGCGGGAGGATCGCTTGAGCTCAGGAGGTCGCAGTTGCAGTGAGCCATGATTGCAACACTGCACTCCAACCTTGGCAACAGAGCAAGACCCTGTCTCAAAAAGTTGATGGTGGGGGCTTTCCAACACACTTAGAACAGAATCCAAACTCCTTAATATGGGTGCAAATCTCTATGTGATCGGCACTTGTATTCCATTCTTCCCTCACCCACTCTGTTCCACACTGATGTCCTTTCCTTTTGCCAACACCTCAAGCTTAGTGCCACCTCAGTGCCTTTGCACCAGCTATTTCTCTGCCCAGAATGCTTTTTCTCCTGACACTTATTTGCTTCATTGCCTTCTTGTGATTCAGATCACAGCATAAATGTCATCTCCTCTAAGAAACTTCCCTAAATACTCAATCTAAAATGGCCATAACTACACTCTTTTACACAAGCCTATCTTAGTTTTTAGCATAGCTAGCAGCAATAGTGTTTTCTTGTTTGTGTATCTGTTTATATGTTGCCTGTCACTCCCGCTAAAACACTCACTTCCTGTGGTCACCACTGTCCCTAAGAGAGTATCTGGCATGTAGCAAAAAAACTTCTGTAGATACTGAATTAAAAAATAATAAATGAGTGGATATACTGACATTGGACTCTCTTGGCTGGGCAGGTACATTTCCCCTTATAAACAGATAAGTTACTAAGATGCATTTTTTTGAGAATTTGCATTACCCAGTTGAGTTTGGAGTATGAAATCAATATTTGGCAAACCCTTATTCTCTTCATTTTTGCTCTTTTGGACATATTTAGGTTTGGGTATCCTAAGAAATCCATGGACTATCTTACTGCAGAGTTCACTTCTTGGATAAAATAGCTATAAAAATCAAATCGTTAGGTGCTACACATTGCAAGGACTCAGTATTTTTTTGTTGACTATGTCAGTTCATGCCTCTCACCTTCCAGGCTGATATGTGCTGTTGCTAAATGTTACTGACACACTGCCATGCTCCGTCTTAGCTAAATTCCAGTAGAGAATGAAGTGTGCAGTTTGTAAACTGCTTTGGGGAATGTTGATCAGGAAGTCATTTTCATTTTGTCGCAGATCAACAGGAAATAAGGCTTAGTTGCCAAACAAAAGCAAGAAAAGCAAACAAGCATATTATTCCTTCCGTTGGGGCTTTCATTATTCCAAGAATCATTAGCATCTCCTAAGATAGTAGAAGTCATCCCAGCTATCTCAGTTTCACGTATAGAGGACATTTGGGTAAAAAGAAGATATTCAGTATTTTGTTCCAGTTTTTCTTTGCATTCTCTTATACACTGCTTTTAAACTTTGTCATATCTTCTAATCACCCATCTGATACATTTTAAGAGTTCTACTCCTGTCTTTATTAAAATGAGTTTAGCTTCCTGAATTACAGACTACTCCTATCTATGGGACATTTATTTCGGCCATTTCTGTTCATTATTCTTTTCACTGATATTAATATTGACGGGAATACAAGATTACTTACTTTAAAATCTCATCCTCTCTGAGGTAATTCTTATTCTGTACACTTGGCCATCTTTTAAATTAGAATGCCCTAATGTTATCCCTGTTATGAATTCTGCATCATGAGGCTCAGAGGGAGTGCATGACAGAATGGAAACTTTATTCGAATCCTTGGCATGTTTTAATTTCACATTGCTTTTTTATATTAACTTAATTTCCTTCCAGAAGGAAAGTTGGCAGTCATTTAGAGAAGTGCTAAGGGAAGTTGAAATCATTGCAGTTGCAATGCATGTGAAAGTCCCTAATCCATAGATTATTGACATAATGAACTCTAAAACCCTTAATAATTATGCCACTGTGTACTGACAGCCTGCATTTAAAGAGCTTTAGTGCCTGAGTTCTGTGCAAAATAGCTCTACTTTGTTGGGCTAGGTAGAAGTTGGCATGCTATTGCAGAGTGAGAGCTCACCTAGCGTGTGCCAGAGACCTCTCCTCAGGGCAGACCAGGAACCCTTTACTTCCATCTGCTTTACTTTCCTCTTTTCAAATATGGAAATGCCAGCCCATAACATGCTCTATTTCCTTCAAATTTTTAACACATTTGGATTTTAAGAACAACTAGCTTCAGACATTTTCATTGTTTGCAAAAGAAAACAAAATAACTTTCAGGAATTCAACTTTTTATTACTGCATTTTTGCCTTGAGGGAGTCTATGCGTACGCGCTGGCACATGGTGGACATTCAGTATTAAAGTGCGCAGTCCCCTTTGCTTGCTGCCCAACAAGTCATGACAAACACAAAGCTCTTCCCCCAACCAAAGCTATGTATTTCTTTCTTACACCTAGACCAAATGCTTCAGATTTATTATCATATGTGACATTGATGACTCAAACAAAAACAAATGCCCTTGAGTTTAAAAATAGAAATTTCAAAGACTAAATATTTGCACTTAGAAAGGAAAATAACAGCAATCTTTGTGCTAGACCATTCCTTGAAATTATTCTCGCTAAATTATAATCCTGCACTTTCCACTCTCTGTAATTAAACATTAGATTTCATTTTTTCTAGATACATTTGCTTCAAATAAATCAGAATGCCCATCCTTTTTTTTGTTATTGTAAATTTATTTCAACTTTGTGACCTGCACATGATCAGGCACATTAGATAATTTTTAAGTGAATCTCAGTGACACTATGTATTTTTTCAAATTTTATACTTTGTGCTATATTTGTATTGATGAATCTGATCTTAAGTTTTATAATATGTGAAGTATATAAGAGCTTGATGACACCTTTGATGACTACATATATACATTTCTGCAAGGAACTTGGTTGTTGGTGATAGAGGGATGGAGGAATTTGCTTTGATCATATTATCACAGGTAGGTAAAGCTGTTGGCTGCTATTCTGAGGAAGCTACAGTGCTGAGAAAGGTCATGGTGCCTTAATTTATATCACATCTTCTATTTTGAGAGCCTTGGGCAGTTATATGCAAGTCCAAAAGAACTTTATATTTACCAGATTTGCAATTCTTTGCATTGCTGAGATAATATAACCAAATAGCAGTCTATAAATATTCAAGACAAGGTTTCTAGTGGTTGAAATAAGAGTCTGCTCTTAAGAGCCTTAATTGTTATATATGGTAAAACTGTTTAGTGGATTTTTACCTAATAAACAATTAGCCATATTTATTTCTAATCACTGTTCATACAATTTCAAATAATAAATGTTATGTTAACTAAGTGAACCAGTGGTTTGACCAAGATTGGTAAGTTGACTAGTTAATCTTGTGTAATTGCAGATAAATTTTGCAAAATGACATCAGTGAAACTGCTATAGACATTCTAGGCAAGTTCAATTATTTTAAGGTATTTTGTGCTTTTTTGATGTTTCAGGTAATTCTGGGTATTTAATTGAAGCAATGGTGAATTATCCAAACTCCCTTTAAAGTTTTACTTTGCTTACCATTGACCATTTTACAATTCACAAGCATTTCCATAGGTTTGTGGGAAAAAGGGTAGGGCAGGTCAGTTGGACTGTTTATTTTATCTAAAAGTTCCATAGAATATGAAGTTCAAATTAAAGAAAGTTTTAGAATTGCTTGTACATGTTCAGTTATCCAGCATTTACTCCACTCCCTACTCCTTGCAGAACAATAAAAATGCTTTAAATCTATTCACTGACATTTTCTTTAAAACTGGAGGAGATGAAGGGGAGAAGCGAGTTCCCATCACCATAGTCCTAAAACATTCAAAGGAATCCTTCTCCACATCTCTTGGGTTGTATAGCATTTGCCTGCCCACCAGAAAGGGGGCAGCAGATGTTCCATTTTTATATTTAAAAGTTTCCTCTTTGGGGACTACTACTAATTTTCCTTAACTATAATGTCAACTGGTTGAACTCATAATGTTTCTACATTTTTGACCTAAAAATATGTGTATGTATATATTCATACACCATATAAACTATTTACTTTGGATTATCCAAACCCATCTCTGCCTTTCTAAGAATAGAGTATATGGTTAATCTTGGGATAATTTTATTTTTCCTTTTAATTTGTTGGATATTGGCATTCCAAAGAAGAAAACTGTCTCATATTACCAATAATCTATTTTCCAAAGATTGAGGTGTATCAAATAATTAGGTCATTTTTATTGTCTCACCTCAGTTTTAGCAGGATCGGAGGGCTTGTGCCAGATATGAAGAAGGCCTTTGACAACATAAAAATAGCAGAATTATAGATTAGCATCTATATCTTTTATTCATTACAAGTTTTCAATTGGAACAAAGTCAATTTTCTCAGTAATAGAGTAACACCACGAAGTTCTTCTGGGTTGTGAATAACTGCAACCAAGTTGATCTGCCTAGCAAAATAAAAATATTTGGAATTATCCTAGCAACTTTCAAGTTATGTTTGAACTAAAGCCTCAATTGTAGAAAGACAGCAAGATTTGTTGCTGTGCAAACACATTTCCTACATCATCCACCAGATGGCCATGAAAAAAGAAATAGTGCTTAAAGGGAAACTCTGATTAATGTTAATGTAAAGTTTAAATCTAGATAAGCTCTGGATACCTAGAAGTAACAAAAAAGAAATGAGAGGAAAAGTTATGCCATTAGAGGGCACTTTGTAATCTTAGAAGAAAAGTCTGTTCTTATAAATCAATTTAAGGCTTATGCATGAGAAGAATGAATATTCATTTGTTTATTTTAAATGACTAATTCTTAAACTGTGTATCTGAGAAAGAACATTTTATTGGTGAGGAAAATGTATAAAATCTTAAAACCACCATTTAAATAATATCTATGTAAACCTTCAATTTTTGATCAGTAAATGTAAGTTGTAAAAATATACACAATGTATCTGCACTGTCATTTTTTTGATTAGCTATATTCAGTGCTTCTTTTAAATACATTTTAACTTCTGCCTGTAACCTGATCAGATTGAACAAGCCATCAATGTTCCCTAATATTTAAGTTTTCCCCCAATAGTAGTTGCATGTTACTAGAATAATATTTTGAGAATCAGAATCCGACAGAGTATAAATTCCTGTGTTTGGGGGCCATACTAATTTTTAAAACTTTTTTGAAAAGCATGTTTCGCCCATAATTGGCCTAGCAATTAAGACGGTTAAAATGGTTTCAGAAACAGAAAAATATGAACTGATGGAATTTTAGTTTGGGTAATATGATGTTTTTGATAAAACAAAAGATAAAGTTGAGTCTGTTACCTATTGGTGATAGTCTACATAAAAGTATCTACCTGAGCCAATAAAGTAGGTAAACCAGTAAAATAGTTTATAAATAGAAGCTTAGTGTCAAAAGCTATTGGAAGATTTGAGATTTTAGCCCATTTGCAAGCTAATAAATTAGTCTGTCATCGTTTCATGGATGCTAGAAGAAGGCACGATACTCCTGGATCAAAGACAAAGGACTTTGTTACTCAGAACGATGCAGTAGGCACAGTATCATTATTTTTTTCTACTGGCGCCTGACCCCTATTTCCCACAGGATAGTGCAAAGAGGGCCAGAGGCCACCCGCCCATGCTTTGGATTTTATTACAGGAGAGGAGAGGATCCCTGAATTTAGGGACCTAAAATCTTTTATAATGGGTGGTAGTCATGCCTGCTCTTTGTTCCAGAGGCTTTATCTTCCAAGGTTGCTCACTATATAAATATCCTTGAAAAGGTAATGTGGAGCAAAAGCAATCAGTATTTCTGCCCCCAAGATATGCAAAAACAAACACAGAGACCCATGGAGAATTGCCTCCGAACACTTACTCTGCATAATAAATTGTTTACTAATATTAATTTGCTAAGTGGCTGAAATGAATATATAATAATCAGATTTACCATATTTTAAGTCACCTATAATAAATAGTTCATATTTTTTACATCAGATAGTAGTTACTGTGTGACCTTACTTAGCTAAGTCTCAATTTGATCATTTTTAAAATGAGAAAAAAGAATAGTGCCTACTTCATAATGTTGCTAGCATTAGATGAAATAATATATTTAAAGAACTTAGAAGATTGCCTGGCATGTGGCATGTATACAACAAAGTTTATTAATATCGTTTTTATTTCAGAAATCTCAGAATTATTTATTTTTTTGTAATTAGCCAATTCAATAAAGAGAGAGCTCTTTCCTAGGGCAGTTTAGGATGCAGGGAAAGTTCCTAACCATTGTGACTATTTCCCCAACTCAGGGGCTGACCTAAATATCCCAGATATCCTGGGTTGTTGGGCAGCTTGTCCTGCTAAGTCATACTGTGGCACTGCCATTGGCAGCTTTGTGGGCAAACATGGGGCCTAAGGAGGTAAGCCTTGAGTGGCTCTGAGGCAAATATTCCTGTGTATCTCACTTTCAAGTTCTCTCATAGTATGTTTGCTATAAGTTCCTAACAAGTATGGAGAGCCAAATTCTAGCTATTTCTAAAGAGATTTTCCTTTTTAATTGGCCTCTTCTGTTCTTACAAGGCAAGTTTTGGGGATGGTACTACAAAGAGAAATGAACTGCTAGAGTTGTATGTGGCATTTCTATGGTATTTCTAAACAGAGGTAGCATAGCAAATGCCATTTGTATTTTCCATTTTTGTTAGCTCCAAACAAAAGAGGAGCAAAGGGAAGGGACAGAGAGTGGTGACAGAGGTCCCAGTCAGGTCAGTCCACCATGTTCTTGCTTGGTTAGACTAGATCAACCTAGTCTTGATTTTGATCCCTCCAGCCGTCTTTTGCAGACATAACCCTTGTCTACTGTTACTCTTATGAGCTCCCACTGGCATCCCCAACTTCTTTTAGACTTTTCCTTGACAATCATCTGGATACCTGAGGGAGAGATTATTTCATGCTACTTAAGGAGGCCTGGTCTCATTCTTAAACTGCCAGCTTGTTAGGAAGAAGAGTTTTTAGTTCAGTCACAGAAGCATTACTCATTAGAGATCACCCATTCAAACTCTTCAGAAAACTGAGGTTCGGAGTGGCTATGTGAATTGCCTAAGATCACACATCTAGTTAGGAACTGAAACTAAACATCAAGTTTCTTAGTTCTCAGTTGAATATTCTTACATTTTCAACACAATTAAGAAATAAGAGAGGGAAATAAAAGCCTCGTAATAAGTTATTATGGCTTTCTGGAGAGATATTACAGAGGATGAACATTGGGCCCTGCAGTCAGATCCACCTGTATTTGTATCCTTTCTCTACTTACGTAATGGAATTTTATGTTTGCATAGTATAGAAGCGACTTCACAGGCTGATTGTGAGGACTAAATGTAGTATTGCAGCTTGTGAACTTAGCACAGTGCTTTGCACATAGTAGCTCTAAATCACTTCAGATATTTTGTATGGAAAACTGCACAGCACAGAGCAGAAAAGAATATTTGGAAAAAAGGAGTAAAATGCTTTTTGCACAAGCTCACTGAAAAAACCAACTCTCATGTCCACATTGTAAAAAAGAGAATGCTTATTTCTTTTAAAATATACATTTTTTTGCTATCTTAATCTATTTTTGATAGCATTTAAAGAAAGATAAAATTAAAATCAAATGATGCTTTAAGTAGAGGTTGAAACAGTAATGTCCATTCAAAAATAAAACTGGCATTCACCTCATCTTGAGTTACCACAAATATTTGCTATTTAAAGTACCTCAATGTAAAAATGTATTTCTCTGATGAGAAAGATAATTCCCTGATGTATATTAAGTCAAAGAAGTAAAGGAGAACAATTCTTTACATATTTATTTCTGTGAGAAAAAAGTTTACCAAATGGTCAGAGGAAGCAAAGTTGTTCATGAGCACCCGTCATGTCAAGGAACTTGCCTACCTGGGGCTTCCTGTTGGGAACACCAAGACATGTGGAACACAGTGTCTTTGACAACACCCCTAGAGCAATGTATAGTAGAGAATGACCCATCATTACTTAGAGAATCTTTGATGAAAGTCAGTGACACATACCAAAATGTAACTGGTGGACATTAACGCAAATCTTTTAAATATACATCTTTCTAGCTTGATATGTGAGTGGGAGTTCAAGCCCACTTTCTAAAATAATGGGATGTATATGTCAACGTTGTTTTGAAGACTCTGGTACCTGATAACAACTAGATATCAACAACTAACTCATCTTTTAATTTTGAACAAATTGCCTAATCTGTGAGGGAGATGAACTTTATGATTTCTAAAAATCCCTGACTTATGGAAGTTTGATCTTGGAAAAAACATAATACTATATAGAGAGTTATATATGTTTAGTCTCTAGTCAGATTTTAGAGAAGAATAAAAATAACTGAGCAGTGATAATTTTCTGGTTCTCAAAGAGTCTCTGTGATTTATGTTGAATGTAATAGTTCAAACATACCATCAATTAGCAACTTCACTGCTGAGCAATGATACCAACAAACCATTGGTTTAAGTTTTATAATAGTCCAAAGAACTGACCCTAAGAGATTATTTTCATACAAGCTTTGAGACATTGATACAGTGTTATCTACAATGTCCATATAGGCTTCTGCTGTAATGAAGTGAGGATTTTCTCTCTGAATACCCAGGGAAGTTAATGCAGCAAGAGTCTTTTCATTTCAAATCTTTGTAATGTCTGAAATTCTAGTGAATTTATTCTCAACATCATGAAGTCATTTGAAGAAAAAATGTAGGAAAGTTCCCTTCAAGATCATGTGCATGTATCCAAAATATGTGATGCGTCCCTAAGTTTCCATCAAAACTAAAGTAGTGTTAACCCTTTAGAGAGTCTGTGACTTGCCCGAGTGCCTGCCTGCAGAACTAATATAAGCAGTCGTTTCTGTTGCCTCAGGATGGTGCTGCTCCACTGGTGTCTGCTGTGGCTCCTGTTTCCACTCAGCTCAAGGACTCAGAAGTTGCCCACCCGGGATGAGGAACTTTTTCAGATGCAGATCCGGGACAAGGCATTTTTTCATGATTCGTCAGTAATTCCTGATGGAGCTGAAATCAGCAGTTACCTCTTTAGAGATACACCTAAAAGGTATTCTCCCTGCAGTATTTTCTTTACTAAAATGCTCAAAAATGATGCCGCCAAAAAAGAAAATAATCTTTTAGACTTAGTTTAGATAGTTTACAAATAAACCTATGAATGGTATTACTGATTTTCTGTAAGGGTGAAAATGGCAGTGCAACTTCTAATGAAATAGAGACTGTTGGATTCTTGCTGATTGTCGTCTCCTTTTGGGTAGAGGAGGCAATGCTTGCATTTCTTAAGTTTTGGAATGATTATTTTCTTATTTTCTTTACAGTAGACTATTTCTAAGAAGGATTCTCTAGGATTAAAATGGAATCAATTTTCATGAATATGTATGATTCTTCAAGAGTTTTCATTAAGTTTTGTTTTTGTTTTTGAGACAAGGTCTCACTCTGTTGCCCAGGTTGGAGTACAGTGGCACAATCATGGCTAACTGTAGCCTCAACATCCCAGGATGACACAATCCTCCCACCTCAGCCTCATGAGTAGCTGATACTAGAGGTCTGGTGTGCCACCTCGCCCCGCAAATTTTTTAAATTTTTAGTAGAGATGGGGTCTCACTATGTTGCCCAGGCTGTTCTCTAACTCCTTTGCTCAAGTGATCCTACTGCCTCAGCATTCCAAAGTGTTGGAATTAGAGGTGTGAGACACCACACTCAACACATTGTTTTATGAGTATAATATTTCTTTAACAAATATCATCAGATATGGAGAAAATCAAACTAAACAGTCATAACAACTGACATTGTTTATTTACCTTTACTCCAACATCAATAAATTGAGCTCACATAAAGTTTCTAAATACTTTGACCTTTAAAAATTATATATATATATATATATATATATATAATATGTTCTAAATTAATTGTGTTTAAACTTATCTACTTTGTAGTGCTCAAACTCTTCTCTCCCTTTACAAGTTTAGAACACACCGTTAATCTTTGGATAATTACATTTCAAAACCAGTTTCTCCTTCTAACCTGGGCTACATTGACATTCCAAAGGATTAAACTGTCTGAGAACATCAGTAATTCATTTTCTAGAGATTGAGGTATATCAGATCATTAGTCATCTTTTCAGTTTTGATTAACAGTAATCATGGAAGTGGGTGATCTGAACCCCTTCCACTTAATGGCCCAGTCGTATCTCCATCAGCTTAGTCAAAATGATGGCAGGTGATCAGTTTTCCTACACTGACTGGAGTGAACTGTTGTTTGGATATTATTTCAGCACTGCTTGAGTGAAATTATTTGTTTGCATGAACACACTAGACAAGTAACTGACTTGTCAGTAACATATAAAATAATTATGAATCTTTAAATGACATTCATGAGATAAAGGCAGAAAAGGAAAGGATGATTACATTGGAGGAACTTGCTGTCTTGGTCCTGACTAAAATTGAGTCTGTAAAAATAGTAAAAGGCATATAAAGCAGTCCTACTACTTCCGCTTAATCTTAACTGTTAACTGAGTTCTTGGTGAACACATTTGGCTGTTCATATTATTTTGCCCTTTGAAATTTACGTGTGAGTGAAATCAAATCAAATTTTTTCTGTAGAAATTACCTTCATTTCCAAATGCACTTGTGCACTACTTTCTTTGCAGTATAGTTTAAACACAGCATTCCACATTATGTAATCAAAGCACTTAATCAAATAATTTATCTTCTTTAGTCTTCCAGTTTCTTAAAACTTAAATAAGTTTTGTCTCTAAGAGTTGTTTTAGAAATTACACTTTTTAAGAAAAATTCCATGTTTTTATTATGAGACATTATAAAACAGCATTTTCTCATTTTTATTTCTTTCATTCATCCTTTCTTTATTTTTATCTTTTTTCCACCAGTAATTATTGAGACCCTTGGTAGCCACAACTGGAAAAAATGTTAACATGAACCAGTAAAAGCAGACTTACACTAGTAATGAATTACAGCCACAAACAGAAACTTCATTTCTAGGGGTGAAATATGCAGTGATAAGCACACATAGATGTTGTTGATATTCCAACTAAAAAAAGAAATTCCAGATAAAGTTGCACAGCAGTAAATTTAAAAAGACAAACGCATTAATTATTCTTATGTTTATACATAAATTCCAAAGGCTAAATGACTTATAGTGTGTTTATCCCTCAGCTTTGGCACTGTAATTCTGGGCCATGTTTCCTTAGTTATTAATTACGTTTCTGTATCCCTTACTAGCCAGTAAATCTCTTGAACACGTAGATTATGTCCTGTCATCTCTGATTGTCACTCTCTTCTACAGCTGCTTTGTGGATGGTAGACAGTAAATGTCTGTCAAATTGTTAAGTATATTCAAACTATCATGTATCCCTAATCGTAAGTGCTTCCATATGAAAATGTTGACTTAGAGGGACTCCCTGCTGCTTTATATGCATGATTACCTTGTGGAATGCAAGTATTGTTTTATTTGTAATTGGTCACCTATGACCTATATTTAAGTTACTGAGACACAGTTTGGGAAATAAACTACTTCCTTGTGTGAAATGAGAACAGAAGATAATAGACCAACTTGGACATTGTTTCCTTCTGTGGCATTGGTTAGCTCTGCTAATTCACAGAAAACTCAATATCAAACAAGAAGTTTTGAACACTCTTTTACTTTCATGATGCCAAACTAGTTATATTGTTGTACCTATGTCCTTGTAATATAGATAGGTTCAACTGTGTTTATATGGTTAATAACTCCCTTGCAACCTGGACAAAGGGACAAAATTCTCACAAAAAGTCGACTGCAGTAAAAATTAAGCCTTCTGACACTCTCTTCAGGAATGCTCATGGTACACTAAACTTTCCATACAGTAAACAATTCAGTCATATATTTTGTCTAGATAATTGTTTAAGTTTACTATTTTTTGAGTAAGTTGCTTTTGCATTTATAGGGTCTTTGCTTTATTTGTTCACCCACTGCCCCCCTCACATTCTCCATCTCCAAATGCATCTTTGAATGGTGGTGGTTCAGGGGAAGTACTTATATTTCCATTCAGATTCTATATCTTCAGATAGAAGCAGAGTCTAGGTATCTGAACCAGGCTAGAGCAAGAAGTTTGGTGTTAGGATTCTTAGGTTTTACTTACTCATTTAGTAATTCAATGATTTTAAAATGTTGATCAAGCACCTACATGTGGAAATCTGTGCTAAATGATGGGAATACAAAGGTGATAAATGAACCCTAACAGGGCCCTTTTGAGGAAAATGATATTAATCAAATAATAATACAATTATATAGTCACAAGTGATAAATGCCCAAAAGTAAAAAGTATAGGACATTCTGAGAATACATAAGAGGACCAGATCCAGAGTGAGGTGGAAAAAGCATCCCTGAAGAAATGACTTTAAATGTGAGTCTGTGTCACAAACCTCCACAGTGACAGGGCCTCTGCCCACCTCACCTGTCTTTTGTCCCGTCACTACCCATTTAAGTCTCTGTGCTCAAACCCCAAAGGACATCCTTAGTTCCCAAATCCTACCCACCCTATCATCTATGGGATGTGGTTTTCTCTGCCTGAAATGAACTCCTTTGCCCCTACCCACATTTAAAGTCATTTCTTCAAGGATGAATTTCCTTTAGTCTCAAAGACTAAAATAAATCTCAAGGAATGTTTGTTGGATGAATTAATGAGTAGTTTCTCATATATTCACTTTCACTACCTCCAAATCATTCCTTAAAACTGCAGCAAGAGGAATCTCCTAAAAAAGCAAATATATTATATGTCTTCCAGCTTAGAGTCCTATAAGAGCTTTAGATTTTAGCTGTGGGAAAAAATTCCTTAATTGTATGAGCCTGGTTGAGGTCACACAGGGAGTGAGCAGAGGTAGAAAAGAGACGTCCAAGCATAGTCCTGTGGTTCACTCCTAACATTAGAGTTTGTGGGGGTGAGAAAGAACCAGTAGAGACCTCTGGGGTTGGAGACTCTGGCGGTCAGTGTTGGTCATCGTTATGGAGAGGACAGGAAGAGAAGAGATACCCAGGAGGTTCAATCCATAGGAGGCACAGCCTGCTTTTCTCTGCATGGAATCAACGAGTAACTCTGGGCTTGCTAGAACTGAAACCACAGTTTCCTGATTGGCAAGATTATAGGTTTTGAAAGATAAGTAAGTGAAACCGTGTAAGTCTTTTGGAGTAAGAATATATGGTATATCTATAGTTAAGCAATATTTTTATTCTTTTCAAGGCATTACAATAAAGGCTCAGGGGAAAGCATAGAGTAGAACATTTGATTTTTAAAATTTTGTTTTAGAATCATTAACTTATTTAATTCAACAGAAAATCTTGTGATCAAGAAATGTCTTTCTACTGACTGACTCAGTGATCTTTACTTTTTTAAAGTATTTTGCAACTTGGTGATTAGATAACGTCATTCAAAAAGCTATGAAATGGGCCAGGCATGGTGGCTCACACTTGTAATCCCAGTGCTTTGGGAGACTGAGGCAGAAGGATCACTGAAACTCAAACCAAGAGTTTGAGACCAGTCAGGGCACCATAGTGAGACCACCATCTGTACCAAAAAATTTAAAAATTAGCCCGATTGGTGGTGCATGCCTGTAGTCCCAGCTACTCAGGAAACTGAGGTGGAAGGATCATTTGAGCCCAGGAGTTCGAGGCTGCAGGGAGCTATGATCACGCCACTGCACTCCAGCCTGGGAGACTGTGCAAGACTGTCTCAAAAGATAAGAAATAGTAAAGCTGTGAATAAAAGTCACTAATATAAAAATGAATACACCATGTTTTTTTTTTTTTTGCCAGAGACATACACTTTAGAACTAGGTTGCTGTGAAAATGATCTTTTGAATAGTTGCAACTATGTCAGAGTGCCCACAAGGTAATGTACAGATTTGTCACCAAACATCTGGAAGGCACAGCACCTAACGGGCAACAAACCTGGAAATTTTCTTGGTTATGATTTATTTTGCAATGGCAGGGCCTGTGTTAAATAATAACAGACAACAGGTAGGTGTTGCTTTTTAACTCAAAACACTTTGGGTTCAATGTCTTTTATTTCACACTGTATTTGATGATAAATCTGGTTGCAGATCCTTGGGGCTGTGGGACTTCTGCAGTCAATGCTGTATCATGTTTTGTGTCAAATAGCCAATTTTATTCTCTGTTAAGTGAAAATACAGTGACATTTTATGAAAATTTTATAAAATTTATACAATGAAAAAAAAAACACACAAATGATTTCTCCAGTAAGTCTTGACTGTAAATGTTAGAAAAAATTACCACAGTTTAACCTGGTTTAATTTCCCACAGGTATTTCTTTGTGGTTGAAGAAGACAATACTCCATTGTCAGTCACAGTGACGCCCTGTGACGCACCTCTGGAGTGGAAGCTGAGCCTCCAGGAGCTGCCAGAGGACACAAGTGGGGAAGGCTCAGGTAAGCAGCAGGATAGATCTGGCCCTGGACCTTTGAGTGGATGGTTTTAAGGCTTGTGAAACATACAACCTTCTGTCTGTTAGTAAGAAAAAGTAGCATGGGTGCACAGGTGAAGCTGGACGTATGCGATGGAGATAAGGAAAGTGGGAGGATGGCATCAGATGACATTGACCCTGGTAAAATAAAAGGTTAGGAGAGACAGGTAGGGGAACTGACAGATTGAGGAGAAGGGAAGAGGTTTGGACTAATCTCTTCGGCTCTGGTTTGCAATCTTGCCTAAACATCCTAATCTTATATAAGGCTTTAAAAACTGCTGATGCCTAGATCTTGCGAAGGTCTGATTTAATTGCCATGGGGTGAGGTCCGAACATTGAGATTTTAGTCCCCGCTCTCCAGGTGATTCTGATATACAGCCAAGGCTAAGAACCTCTGATCTCCAAAGAATAAGAGGTGGAAACAGAGAGGCAAAGGGGCATTTAGCAGCAGTTAAAGGCCAAGATGAAAACAAAGTTAGTAAGATGAGCGGGCTAAGCATTTAAAGAAGACACAGATGATGGAGAGCAAATAATAAGATAAAAGAGAAATGAGAAGAGTCTGTATGGAGCCCTGGAGTAAGGCTCTTTAAGGGCATCATAGGTTAAAGGTGAAGGCTTGACAACGGGTCCCCTACAAAAGAGGCTAACAGGCAGCTATAGTAGTAACAAAGAGGAACAATTAGGAAAATTGGAAAACAATTAGGAAAATTCACAATTAGGAAAATTATGGAAGTATGTATAGGGAGTAATGAGACTGAGATACAGAAAATGAATCTTGTTGGGCTTTTGCTCTGTCACCTAGGCTGGAGTGCAATGGTGTAATCTTGGCTCACTACAACCTCTACCTTCCAGGCTCAAGCAATTCCCCTGCCTCAGCCTCCCAAGTAACTGGGATCACAGGTGTATGCCACTAGATCCAGCTAACTTTTTGTATTTTTGTAGAGATGGGGTTTTACTATGTTGCCTAGACTGGTCTCGAACTCCTGAGCTCAAGCAATTTGCCCACTTTGGCCTCCCAAAGCACTGGGATTACTGGTGTGAGCCACTGCACCTGGCCAAATCTTGATGCTAATATAGCTGTTTGATGATTGTGTTTATCCCATGGTTTACAAATATGAAATTCTGTATAGCTCACTTTCAACCTGCAGTGATAAGCTGAAAAAGGTTTCTTCTCACTGTAGCTATCCAGCCATTCACTAAACCCTGGAAACTTATCTATACACTGATATCTGTGTGATATCTGATGCTTACAGTAACAAAAGATGGAAAAAATTAGTTTAGCTGTAATACTATTCCTGTGTTATTCCTGCGTGCATGTTCTATACAATGCACCTTAAATAAACAATCCTTATTTATTTATTTATTGAGATAGGGTCTTGCTTTGTTGCCCAGGCTGGAGCATAGTTGTGCAATTATAGCTCACTGCAGCCTTGAACTCCTGGGCTTAACCAATCCTCCTGCCTCAGCCTCCCAAGTAGCTGGAACTACAGGCATTTGCCACTGTGCCCAGCTAATTCTTTTATCTTTATTTTTTGTAGAGACAGGGTCCCTCTTTGTTGTCCAGGCTTGGCTTCAAGTGATATTCCAGCCTCAGCATCCCAAAGTGCTATGATAACAGGCATAAGCCATGACATCTGGCCAAATGGTCTTACTGGTGCTTTATATTCTGTATTTTATTTTGTATTATTTATTTATTTACCAGGAACACGTGCACTTTATTGAATGCCCTTATAGAAAAGTGTGTGAAGATAGAGGGCTGATACAGGATTCAGCTCAGGGCAGGGCGAGGAATGGAAGGTGGAGTACATGGGAAACTGGTCACGGGCAGAGCCCCTGGCCTGGATGATGCCTCTTGATCTACCCATAGACTTGCAAGATCAATACTGGGATGACGATAAGCAGAATGGTCATGATGATGCCCCAAATCAGTGCCCAGATGTTCAGGCACTTGGCGGTGGAGGCATAGGCCTGGGCCCCAGTCAGGTCACCAACCATCTTCCTGTCCCTAGACTTCAAGGAGTAGGGGAACGCTATGAAGCCCAGGCAGCAGAAATCCATGAAAAGGGTGTTGAACAGGGACCAGACAACATGGTCGGGCATGGAAGTCTTGGTATGAATGTGAATCACGGTGGATGTTGGGGAAGAAGGGTCATGGGGCACCCCCAGCACATCCACCTCATGCCCCCTTCAGCATCTCATAGCTGGGGGGACGGTGGGACAGTTGGTGTTGGTGGGAGTGAAGAAGGTTTGGACAGTGTGGTTTGTGGTGTCCAGGGAAGATCAGCTGTGGACAGGTTGCTGGGATGGTTCTATATTCTGTATTTTAATCAGAATGTCTAGTCCTTCTAACAATAGTGAAATTAGCAAAATGGCTAGCCATCCAAATGCAAACATGAAATTCTTTTCATATGCAGATTGATAGTCAGGATTAATAATTTCTCAAAAGCTTACAGCCTCTGACCTAAAATTTTTACTAGTTGCCTTCTGTTCTGAAGAAATAATTTAAATTCAGAAATGCCTTACACATATATGAAAGCATTATGTATAATGGTCAAAATAAATATTACTTTTAATACATTTATGAATACTTTTACTTAGGAACATATATTATTTTCATAATGGAGAAAAAATGAGATAAAAGCATAAGTTAAGGTTGGCAAGCCACAGTGTATGCCCTGACAATAGCCTGTGCTTCTTGTGTATCGTCTAGGTGATCTGGAACCCCTTGAGCAGCAGAAGCAGCAGATCATTAATGAGGAAGGCACTGAGCTATTCTCCTACAAAGGCAATGATGTTGAGTATTTTATATCTTCTAGTTCCCCATCTGGTTTATATCAGTTGGATCTTCTTTCAACAGAGAAAGATACACATTTCAAAATATATGCCACCACAACTCCAGAATCTGATCAGCCATACCCGGAGTTACCCTATGACCCAAGAGTAGATGTGACCTCCCTGGGGCGCACCACAGTTACTTTGGCCTGGAAACCGAGCCCCACAGCCTCTTTGCTGAAACAACCCATTCAGTACTGTGTGGTCATCAACAAAGAGCACAATTTCAAAAGTCTCTGTGCAGTGGAAGCAAAACTGAGTGCAGATGATGCTTTTATGATGGCACCGAAACCGGGTCTGGACTTCAGTCCCTTTGACTTTGCCCATTTTGGATTTCCTTCAGATAATTCAGGTAAAGAACGCAGCTTCCAAGCAAAGCCTTCTCCAAAACTGGGGCGTCATGTCTACTCCAGGCCCAAGGTTGACATTCAGAAAATCTGCATAGGAAACAAGAACATCTTCACCGTCTCTGATCTGAAACCCGACACGCAGTACTACTTTGATGTATTTGTAGTCAACATCAACAGCAACATGAGCACCGCTTATGTAGGGACCTTTGCCAGGACCAAGGAAGAAGCCAAACAGAAGACAGTCGAGCTAAAAGACGGGAAGATTACAGATGTATTTGTTAAAAGGAAGGGAGCAAAGATTCTACGGTTTGCTCCAGTCTCTTCTCACCAAAAAGTCACCTTCTTTATTCACTCTTGTCTGGATGCTGTCCAAATCCAAGTGAGAAGAGATGGGAAACTTCTTCTGTCTCAGAATGTGGAAGACATTCGGCAGTTTCAGCTTAGAGGAAAACCTAAAGCGAAATACCTCATTCGGCTGAAAGGAAACAAGAAGGGAGCATCTATGTTGAAAATACTAGCTACCACAAGGCCTACTAAGCAGTCATTTCCCTCTCTTCCTGAAGACACAAGAATCAAAGCTTTTGACAAGCTCCGTACCTGTTCCTCGGCCACTGTGGCTTGGCTTGGTACTCAGGAAAGGAACAAGTTTTGCATTTACAAAAAAGAAGTGGATGATAACTACAATGAAGACCAGAAGAAAAGAGAGCAAAACCAATGCCTAGGACCAGATATAAGGAAGAAGTCAGAAAAGGTCCTCTGTAAATATTTCCACAGTCAAAACCTGCAGAAAGCAGTAACCACAGAAACAATTAAAGGTCTTCAGCCTGGCAAATCTTACCTGCTGGATGTTTATGTCATAGGACATGGGGGGCACTCTGTAAAGTATCAGAGTAAGGTTGTAAAAACTAGGAAGTTCTGTTAGTTACCTTATTATATAGATATATTACGTAGAACTGCACGAGGGACATTAAATCACTTTTAAGTATAAACTGACTACTCCCACAGCTGAGAGAAGTTGTGACCTGTACTTGTACTATGGAAGGAAGGATATCAACGTGTGTTTATTGATGTTTATATAAGTAACTCTTGAAGGAGACTTGTTCTAGTGTGCCCCGTGGTACCTAGTGTGTGTCTGATGCCAGTTGGTGTCAAAGATAGAGGACTTCTTGAAGGAACTTGCCATTCCTTGCTTTGACCACTGCATGAACTGCTTCTAAATTATTTTATTACCTAAAAATTTTAAATATACCATTCATTGCACACACCTACAAATGCAAATCATTCCTCTCTATAGATGCTAGGATATATATATATATATATAAATTATTTTATGAATTCTTGTTTTAAATGTCAGTGTTTCTATGATTGTAAACTATTAAGTTCTTTTCCTGTTAAAGTACAGATCTAATCTAAGTATTATTAAGTGGACAGCCCTCTAGTCAGTTATATTGCTATTGTAAATTCTTATTTGGTGAGTAAAATGTCTAAATACTGTATGTATCTCATGTACAAAGTTGACATACATTATATTCATGTACATAAAATAAAGATACTAGATTATATGCTGTTCATTTTCCCAAGCAGCTACTTTGGTGTATTCAATTTTTGATCTGTCCTCAAAACTACACTTTCTGTAGTTTGGCACCAAAATAGACCCTTTTCCAGTAGGTAAAAAGGGATGCCTCGTTTCTCTAAAGTTACTATGGCATTAGAATAGTTATTAAAATTTGTATTTTTGACATTGAATAGGAGCCAACTGTTAAGAGATTTGAGAGAGCTACAATAGACTTGTTTTAAAAGAATAGGAGAAGCCAAACACTAACTTGATAAGTATTCAACAAATTGTTGTTAATAACATAAAATATATCACATTATGAGCATTTATTTTAAGTACAAAATTGGGATATTTCGAGTATTTTTCATCTGTTTGAATATTACCAAAATAGTTAAATAATTATTTTAATCTCTAGCTGATGCAACTTAACAAACACCAATCAGGACTTTGATTAGTAAGAAGAAAATTTTCCTAGCTGCTATTTCATAACATTAATGGTCTGCTACTTTTAACTTTGATTTTTCATGGATTTTTTAAAAGTAATTTCGGGTGTTAGAAGCAATTTAGGCAAATAACAGAAATCTTTGATAAGAGACCGTGGACAAAGGGCACTTTTAGGTAGCTTCATTCTCCATAGGTTCTATACATAAATCATGAGGTGTTAAAAGAACATTGGTCCAGGAGTCAGAAAAGGCTGGAATTTACAATCACCTAAAGCATATGATGTTAAATCTGTTACCTCCCATTATCTCTCTTTCCCATCTGCAACATTTGGTGATAGATTTAGATGAGATGACATTGTCAGATACCTTCTATCATAAGAGGTTGGTTTTGGTAGAATTCTATGATTCTAAAGTGCTGTGACTATAAGTGTAGACGGGTATAATCTCTTTACCTCTACACTGACCCTGCATGCTGACACTGCCTCAATATTGTAGGCATTCAACAGCAACATTCCTCTGGAGTGTAGTTGGCTATGGTTAAGGTAGTGTGAGTGGTGGTCCTTATAAAATATTCTCTGCTTACCTTAGGAGGAAATATTTCCTTAAAAACGTTCTCATCCAATCCTCAGTGTTAAGATATCTAAACAAAAGTGACCACATCTGTACACAACAGTAATGACACCTGAAAGAATTTTTTAAATGATAAAGAACAGTATCCCATGGTTATATAACCAAGCAACTTGGAAGGAGAGACTTTAAAATTGACAACATCCCAGAGATGTCGTATCCTAAGTTATGAATGTGCTGCCTTTGAAGAAATATCAACTTTCTCATATTAGGCACATATATATTATTACAGAACAATGTGCTAAATGTGACTATAGTGAATAAAAGAGTTATTGCAGCTTCTGAAGGTGACAGACTTAACTTTCAGATATTGCTTAATGCCTGGGAAACCCTGGGAACCAGGCCAACTCAATTTAACCAAGCTTTTGCTTTTTAGCCAGCTGTGATGGTGGTTTCCACATAGTCTGGATAAATTCAAGAATTATTTCATGGCCCCAGTGAAATTTGCCTTTTTGAAATTATTAGGAAAATGAAATACACATGGTAAAATTTCTACCATTTTCCTAAAGAAAGGGGAAATCTATTAAAAATGAAGCTCTTTTATTTACTAATGCATTTCTATTTTAGGAGCATTCGGCTAAATGGGACAAAACAAAAACTTGTTCTTAATTAACAAAAGAACTAGAAAGTAGCTAATATGAAAGCACCACCTTGTGTTCATTCAGCTCCAGGATAGCTCTACAGACAACAGGGCATTTAGAGTCCCAAGCACAGTCATATATCACTGGGGAGGGAAAAATCTTTAAGGACATTAGTTTACAATCTTAACATTATTTTTCAGGTGTTGAAAAGAAATTAAAGATCATAGAAGTCAGAATAAATTTGTAAAAGTTCTCATAGTCAAAACAGCTAAGTAATGGCATTGCCCAGACTCCAAAATCCTGACCAGAATATAAATCACCAATTCTTGGTTTAAAGGGGTTATTTGTGAATCATTTTCCAAAAAAAGTAGTACACTTTTTGTGTTACTTACCATTTCAAAGAAACTGATTCTTCAAGACCATTTCAGATTTCCTTAGGAATGTATGTGTTACCCATAATTGACCACTTCAAACTTGTAAGAAAAAAAAAATTATGGTCATTTTGTTATTTTTAGAGACACAAAGTATTTCTAATCTAGGTTTGCATTGCACATATAAACTTGAGGCTGTGAGATCATTAGTCAGTTGCTTTAATTATAAGCCCTGTTTTTTAAAAATCTAAAACTAATCAGAATCTATAAGAATTATAACAGATTATTTTCTTCATTAAATTACCTTATAATCAATTTCTAGATTAAATGTTTAAACATGCATTAAAGTGTTAGTGCTGAAAAGCACTTATTTTCATTACTCAGAACACATTTGAAAAAATTATAATTTAGGTATGATGAAGAGTCTTAAAAGATGACAAAGATGAACTTTAGAGTTTGAAAAGGCTTAATGATTTTTAATGGTTTGACTTTAAATAAAACCACACACACACACACACACACACACTTTTGTATATAATTCAAGGGATTCACCGTAGCTGAAACCAGTCCAGTATCCCTTCCAATATTTCACCAATCCCTTCTAGAGATTATCTAGTTCTACTATCTCATTTTACAGATGAGGAAATTGAGGCCCAATTAAGACTAGAATGCAGATTCCCTTACTCCCACTTTAATGTCCACTCAGGACTTCATCTTAAACACTTCTTCACTATAGAAAGCATGGGACAATGGGACAACTCACCCAGAGTGTACTTCTTTGTCTTTATTCACTGGCTAACTTCAAAACAAAACAAAAACAAGTGTCTAACTTGGAGGACAAGGTCATCTGGAGCATCTCCAGCCACTTCCTCCCCCAACTCTGATATGGTGTGACAGATGCATTCATCTGGGAACCTGCCTTCTGACCCTCTCCCTATGACTAAGTAGAGTGATCACTGCCAGACTTTATCTGGTCTTTATATGTAGTCGTCTAAATGACCTGGAAGACATCAGGACACACTCAGCATTGTTTCACCAGAGAGTTTTAGCCTGAAAAATACAGGGTCTTTGGGGATTTGCACCTTCGTTGTTTCGAAAGTGGGAAGTAGGAGAAAGGAAAACAGGTAGAGAATTGGGGTGTGGAGAGAAGTTTAGTTTTATCTCACTTCTTTCTCTGAGATGTCTAAGAAGTCAAGAGATTCAGTGTAACTTGATTTTATTAATGTTTGCATTCTGCCCTTCATGCAACCTTACGCTGGAGCATTGGACCTGGATCACCATCCTCTCTGCCGGAATTGCATCTCTGCAATTCTGGAGATTTTGTGGACATTTTCATTTCCCAAGAGTGGTTGACCATGCATCTGGGCAAGATTTCCTTCATTTCTTTTTACATTCCCCATTCCTGACCTTTGAGAAACAGTCATCAAAGTTCAGAAATAAAGTCTTTTAGAATGCCTTTCCAGATTGACTCTTAGAACTCTTTCAAAGATATTTGTAAATATTCACTCTAAGTGTAAAAGAAATAAAAGGCTGTAGATCTTCTTTTTGGAAAAAGCATTAGCTCAAGATTGAATAGTTCAAGGTCTTAGGCATGGTTACATATTACACTGTCGTTATTTATATCCCAACAAAGAGAGGGTGAGATTGATGATCCCACAGTATTGTGGGGAGGAAGATAGTGCAGGGGAAGACATTGATTCCTAGTAAAAGATCCATTAAAAAACTGAGCTAAGGATGAAGTGCCAGAATGTAGTTCATCATCCCTTTATGCTACAGGGGAGAACTTGCAAGACAGTGTAAGGTTTCCCTGAAACTTGTTAGAAATGTCGTCTAGATGTTGAGCCAGGAACACAATCAAGGAACCTCCCGGGATATAGCCAGGCCCCAAGCCTCTTCAGAACTGGGAATAATGTTTTGAATTGAAACAGAGGTGTAAAACAGAGAGGTCAGAGCAGATCAGTACTGGTTATGGGTGATGAGATCCAGACAAAACAGTCTTGAAAAAAATAACTCTACAACGAGGGGGTGTGATGGATGTGTTATTTTGTTTTTGAGTCTAGTAGTATTAATGTTGGAAACTGGTCAGTTTTTAGGGGCAACTTTGAAATGTTGTCTTTCTCTTTTCTTGTAAGTACCTGCCAAGATTCACCCAATCAAATGCCATGACGTGGAAATAAACAAATATCTATTTGTTCTCTATAATTACCTTTTGGTATAATCCTTTCAATTTGTATAAATAGGACTTAACAGAATAACATCAATAGTTGTTTAAGATAGACTGAAAAAAAAACCAAAATGCCCATATTTAATTGTTACAACTCTGACAGGAGTGTGTTTCTGAGAAAAATTATTTATAATAAACAGAACCAAGTATATTAATACATCACTGGCATAGAAGTCTGGTTGTTTATTCTCATGCCTTCCTATAATATGAACTCAGATCTCTTTAAATAGGATTAATATATTAGTTTCTTTAATCATGCAGGCCTGATAATTTCCACATTGCCAGACCAACAGTTTTTGGAAATAGCATGCCACCCTCAAGAACCACTGGGAAATGTCTCATAAGCATCTACATTTGTCTGACCTGGTTTGTGCTCTGTGGTCCATACAACTGAAGTAACAAGACTGTGGCTTAACCAATGTCAGAATTATAACTATAGACATAGGTTGCTGTATGAGCAATTTGGTGAGAGCAGCTGATCTAGTCACAAATATGGCCCATTTCCAGTGGTCGAGTTTCCATGCATCACAGTAGCTACAGTAGCTTTAGCAACATTGGATGTTTCCAGCTCTTCTGGATGTGGTAAGAACTGTCAGTGAGAAAGACAAACAAGCATACATATATGTTTTAAATAACCAAATAAAATTCAACTAGTTCTATTATAGTAAAATATAACTTTAAAAACATTTTTAAAGAAATAGCAGGCTCTTTCTTGGTTGACTATTTTAAAAGAGTAGTAGCGAATATCTCCTTCCTGCTAAATAAAGATTGTCATTCTCCTTCAAATAAAGAGGTCAAGCTGTAAATTACAGGTTTCAGAATTTTGCCTTCTGTTATGCATGGGATCACAGGTTCTGTTGGGTTGTCCTGGGGTGATCTTCAGGTATGGAAAAAGATGACAGAGATATGAAAGCAGGGTAAGAATCTCAACATTTACATCTAAATTGCATTCTGTACAAGTTCCATTGACTAATGGTAGAGAGCTGTGCTTCAAATACAGCTGTGGGCTGAGCAAACTTGGCTGCTCTAAATACTGACTGCCAGGTCCTTTGCCAATTCCATGGACAAGCATTCTGGGAGGCCTGAGTTAAACGTGCAGATAAATACTCAGTTCTGTAGTTTTTTGGTGCCAAAGCATACAGAATACTTATGTTCTGCTATGGAAATCTTGGAAGAACAGAACTTCTGTTTTTAATATCTCTGAGGATTTAAAACAATCCTTAGACTACTTATTACCTTTCATAAAACTCACTCCTACTTTAAAAGTCTCTTGGTGACTTACCTATATTAAAAAGAGGAAAATAATTTTTTTGATTCCACTGAGTTTTCTCTTCTCTATTGAAGTTAAGCAAGCTAATAAGAGGACAACAGAGGAAGGAGTGCAGAAGTGGGACTTTGGGCATTTTTTAAAACTTCTGTGGACCTGAGCTTTCTCATTGGTAAAATGAGAAGGGTGATGATCTCCTAGATTCCTTTTTGGAGAAGCAGAAAAACTAACAACCTTTAAGCACATACTGAGTGCCAAGTGTTTGAAATACCGTTATTTAATCCTCCTAACAACCCTGAGATGAAGATATTTTGTATTCTCATTAAACACAGGAGGAACCCAAAGAACAAATAAATTATATAATGTGCTCAAGGTCACAAAGTTAATACAAGATGGAGCTGAAATTTAAACTCAGATACATCTGGTACCCAGTGAATGCATTTTCCACATCCACCTGTATGATTATGAACTTCAGTGCTACTTAGTGATTTTCACCAGAATAGAATACATGATGAGTAACTTACTAAAATTGGGGAAAGTTAAAGTATATTAAAGCTTGGCCTGCATAAATATGTTTTCTATATATAAACAAGTTTTCTCTGACATGGATAAATATCAAGCACTAGGGACAGAAGATGAATAACTGACAAAGTATTGCTAAGTTGCTCTTACCGTGTAGAACTTTCCTGTTTTAATGGTGACTTATATACCATAGCAACTTTGCTTGGTATTTGTTTGTGTCTTATTATATAGAATTTGATGTAATGCTTATATATGATATAATGTGTCTTCGACATGATGTTAATAAACCTTTATTTAATGCTTTTGTGTTTTAGCATATAAAGAGTTGTCTTGGTTGTCTTTTTGTTTCTGTTTTGCCCTTGCACATGTTTGATTTCTGTTATCATTTTTTAACAGCAGGTGTTTACTGGGCCTTCATTAGGTGCCACATCCTGAGATGAGAGTTACAGCCTGAGCTGAGGCATATCTTTAGTCCATGTAACAACCTTATGAAGTAGACACTGTTATTTTTCACATTTTACTGATGAAGAAACTGAGGGTCAGAGAAGTTAAGTAATTTGCTCAATTTCATGAAGCTAATATGGGGTGCATTTCTGTGTCCAATTCAGGGTTTTAGATAATGCCAATGCAGGAAGACAAGATACTCATTTACTGCCTTTGGGAAAGATCCTCTGACTGTTTTCCAAGAAACTACTGGCACAAATTGACTTTTAAATTTGTTAGACTTGTGCTCATTCTACAAAGCACTTCTTTTGATGGCACATCAGATACTTGCTATTGATATTCTTGTGATTTGCTTTATTACACTTTTGTTCCCATATAAAGTTTTCCTCATGTACTTCACAGTTAAGGAGTTCACACAGCCACTTCCAGAGTCCCAGTCTGAGACTTAGTGAATCAGCCTGGGAACTTCATGTCCTGCATGGGAAAGAAGCCGGCTATGACAGGGTTCAGGAAGCGTCATCAGGGCTTCTTTGGTTGGACTCCTTCCTGGACAATGCTAGGAAAGCATGATGGTCATGTTTATTCTCTGGGTCCTCCTCAAACTTGAAAATATGTTTTCCTAGTTGCTAAAGTAATATTATAGATATATATAAACTACAAATTACTGAAACACATGACATGAGACTTCAACATGCGCCCTGATTATTTTCCCCAAAGAAAATAATACAAGTAGAATTTTTACAATTCTACTTGTATTCCAATACTTTTTCTTTCCTGTTCATAAAATAATATTTATTATCTTTCATTTTTATGAAATATGAATACTCAGTTTTGCTTTTTTCATTGAATTTGATATTTTGACCTACAATTCCTGCCAACTTGACCTTTTAAAAAATCAATTCTTCCCATTCTCCAATGATTTGTGAAGGTGTGTGTCTTATGAGCAAATATAATAAACCATCCTCAAGTTTAGTGCTGAACCATCACCTACTTCTTCTATGCTCACTGTTGCAGATGAGCTTCCCCTCCAACAAGCAGCATATTCTAGAACTTGTTTTCATCTTTAGGCTCATCAGTATCTTTGTGGGGGTGTTTCCCAGACAAAATGGGATATTTCTTAAGAGTTCATGGACGCGTGATTTTAAGAATCAGACAAATATATTTAAAAGTAAGTTCAAAGAAAATGTTCTTAAAGCTCAGTTAAGTGATTTTTATATTAAGATTTTACTGAATTCTGTGTCTGCCCCACACTAATCAAGTTGATATTTGGCAAGGAAAGATGATATACTGTGTAGAAATTTTCCCTGAGTACCCACGACAAACAGGTTGTGTTAAAAGCAAGTCAACCACCCTGGTGGAGTGGGATCTGAAACAAAAATAATAATTATAAATAATAAAATTTAAAAAGCAGGTCATCCCTTGGTTTTCTCTTTCACTATCTTCCACAAATCTCTACCCCCAACCACTTGATCTAATAAAAGCCAAAAGGCAAGTACTTTCTTTTTTTAAAATTTTATTTTATGCTAGTAAAAACATCTAAAATGAAATCTGCTTAATAAAAATTTTAAGTGTATGATACAGTATGATTGACTATAGGTACAATGTGCACAGCAGTTCCCTAGAGGGTACTTATCTTGCTTGACTAAAGCTTTATCCCCATAGATTAGTAACTCCCTATGTCTTCTCCCCTCAGCCTCTGACAATCATCATTCTGTTGTTTTTTTTTTTAGACAGGATCTTGCTCTGACGCTAAAGCGCTGGAGTGCAAGTGGTACAATCACAGTTAACTACAGCCTTGACCTCCTGGGCTAAGGTGATCCTTCCACCAGAGCCTCCCAAGTAGCTGGGACTACAGGTGTGTGTCACCACACCCAGTTAATTTTTGCTATTTAAAATTATACTTTAAGTTCTGGGGTACATGTGCAGAACATGCAGGTTTGTTACATAGGTCTACATGTGCCATGGTGGTTTGCTGTACCCATCAACCATCATCTACAGTAGGCATTCCTCTTAATGTTATCCCTCCCCTATCCCCAACCCCCTGATAGGCCCTGGTGTGTGATGGTTTCTGCCCTGCACCCATGTGTTCTCATTGTTCAACTCACACTTAAAAGTAAGAACACGTGGTGTTTAGTTTTCTGTTCTTGTGCTAGTTTACTGAGAATGATGGTTTCCATCTTCATCCATGTCCTTGCAAAGGACATGAACTCATCCTTTTTTACAGCTGCATAGTATTCCATAGTATATATGTGCCACATTTGCATTATCCAGTCTATCATTCATGGGCATTTGGGTTGGTTCTGAGTTTTTGCTATTGTGAATAGTGCTGCACACATAAACATACGTGTGCACGTGTCCTTATAGTAGAATGATTTATAAACCTCTGGGTATGTACCCAGGAATGGGATTGCTGAGTCAAATGGTATTTCTATTTTTAGATCCTTGAGGAATCGCCACATTGTCTTCCACAATGGTTGAACTAATTTTCACTCCCATCAACAGTGTAAAAGCATTCCTATTTATCCACATCCTCTCCAGCATCTGTTGCCTCCTGACTTTTTAATGATCACCATTCTAACTGGTGTGAGATGGTATCTCGATGTGCTTTTGATTTGCATTTCTCTAATAACCAGTGATGATGAGCCTCTTTTCATATGATTGTTGCCTGCATAAATGTCTTCTTTTGAGAAGTGTCTGTTTATATACTTTGCCCATTTTTTGATGGGGTTGTTTTTTTCTTGTAAATTTGTTTAAGTTCTTTGTAGATTCTGGATATTAGCCCTTTGTCAGACGAATAGACTGCAAAAATTTTCTCCCATTCTGTAGGTTGCCGGTTCACTCTGATGATAGTTTCTTTTGCTGTGCAGAAGCACTTTAGTTTAATTAGATCTCATTTGCCAATTTTTGTTTTGTTGCCATTGCTTTTGGTGTTTTAGTCATGAAGTCTTTGCCCATGCCTAAGTCCTGAATGGTATTGCCTAGGTTTTCTTCTAGGGTCTTTATGGTTTTAGGTCTTATGTTTAAGTCTTTAGTTCATCTTGAGTTAATTTTTGTGTAAGGTGTAAGAAATAGATCCAGTTTCAACTTTCTTCATATGGCTAGCCAGTTTTCCCAATGCCATTTATTAAATAGGGAATCCTTTCCCCATTGCTTGTTTTTATCAGGTTTGTCAAAGATCAGATGGTTGTAGATGTGCAGTGTTATTTCTGAGGCCTCTGCTCTGTTCCATTGGTCCATATATCTGTTTTGGTACCAGTACCATGCTGTTTTGGTTATAGCAGCCTTGTAGTATAGTTTGAAGTCAGGTAGGGTGATGCCACCAGGTTTGTTCTTTTGTTTAGGATTGTCTTGGCTATGTGGGCTTTTATTTGGTTCCATATGAAACTTAAAGTAGTTTTTTCCAATTCTGTGAAGAAGGTCAGTGGTAGCTTGATGGGGATAGCATTGAATCTATAAATTACTTTGGGCAGTCTGGCCATTTTCACAATATTGATTCTTTCTATCCATGAGCATGAAATGTTTTTCCATTTGTTTGTGTCCTCTCTTATTTCCTTGAGCAGTGTTTTGTAATTCTCCTTGAAGAGGTCCTTCACATCCCTTTTAAGTTGTATTCTTAGGTATTTTATTTTCTTTGTAGCAATTGTCAATGGGAGTTCACTCATGATTCAGCTCTGTTTGTCTGTTATTAGTGATAGCAATGTTTGTGATTTTTGTACATTGATTTTGTATCCAGAGACTTTGCTGAGGTTGTTTATCAGCTCAAGGAGATTTGCAGATGAAATGATGGGGTTTTCTAAACATGCAATGATGTCATCTACAAACAGAGACAATTTGACTTCTTCTTCTCTTAAATGAATACCTTTATTTATTTCTCTTGCCTGATTGCCCTGGCTAGAACTTCCAATACTATGTTGAATAGGAGTGGTGAGAGAGGGCATCCTTGTCTTCTGCTGGTTTTCACAGAGAATGCTTTCAGCTTTTTTTGCCCAGTCAGTATGATATTGGCTATGGGTTTGTCATAAATAACTCTTATTATATTGAGATACATTTCATCAGTACCTAGTTTATTGAGAGTTTTTAGCATGAAGCGCTGTCGAATTTTGTTGAATGCCTTTTCTCCATCTCTTGAGATAATCATGTGGTTTTTTCATTGGTTCTGTTTATGTGATGGATTATGTTTATTGATTTGCATATGTTGAACCAGGCTTGCATCCCAGGGATGAAGCCGACTAGATTATGGTGGATGAGCTTTATGATGTACTGCTGGATTCAGTTTGGTAATATTTTATTGAGGATTTATGCATAGATGTTCATCAGGTATATTGGCCTGAAATTTTCTTGTTTTGTTGTGCCTCTGTGAGGTTTGGGTATCAGGATGATGGTGGCCTCATAAAATGAGGTAGGGAGGATTCCCTATTTGGAATGTTTTTTTTTTTTTCTTTCTCTCTATTGTTTGGAATCGTTTCAGAAGGAATGGTACTTTCCTTCTGAAATGTATTTTCCTTTTAAATGGTACAAGCTCCTCTTTGTACGTCTTGTAGAATTCAGCCATGAATCTGTCTGGTCCTGGCCTTTTTTGTTGGTAGACCATTAATTACTGAATAAATTTCAGAACTTGTTATTGGTCTATTCAGGGATTTGACTTCTTCCTGGTTTAGTGTATCTGTCCAGGAATTTATCTGTTTCTTCTAGATTTTTAGTTTATTTCTGTAGAGGTGTTTATAGTATTCTCTGATGGTATTTTGTGTTTCTGTGGGATCAGTGGTGATATCCTCTTTATCATTTTTTATTGTATCTATTTGTTTCTTCTCTTGTTTCTTCTTTATTAGTCTGACTAGTAGTCTAGTTTGTTGATCATTTCAAAAAATCAGCTCCTGGATTGATTGATTTTTTTGAAGGGTTTTTCATGTCTCTATCTTCTTCAGTTCTGCTCTGATCTTAGTTATTTCTTGTCTTCTGGTAGCTTTTGAATTTGTTGGCTCTTGCTTCTCTAGTTCTTTTAATTGGGATGTTAGGGTATTGATTTTAGATCATTTCTGCTTTCTCTTGTGGGCATTTAGTGCTATAAATTTCCCTCTACACACTGCTTTAAATGTGTCCCTGATATTTTGGCACGTTGTGTCTTTGTTCTCATTGGTTTCAACATAGTAGTCATTCAAGAGCAGGTTGTTCAGTTTCCATGTATTGTGTGGTTTTGAGTGAGTTTCTTAATCCTGAGTTCTAATTTGATTTAACTGTGCTCTGAGAGACTGTTTGTCATGATTTCCATTCTTTTGCATTTGCTGAGGAGTGTTTTACTTCCAATTATGTGGTCAATTTTAGAATAAGTGCAATGTGGTGCCGAGAAGAATGTATATTCTGTTGATTTGGGGTGGAGAGCTCCGTAGGTGTCTATTAGGTCCACTTGGTCCAGAGCTGAGTTCAAGTCCTGGATATATTTGTTAATGTTCTGTCTTGTTGATCTAATATTGACCATGGGGTGTTAAAGTCTCCCACTATTATTGTTTGGGAGTCTAAGTCTCTTCATAGGTCTATAAGAACTTACTTTATAAATCTGGGTGCTCCTTTATTGGATGCATATATATTTAGGATAGTTAACCCTTCTTGTTACATTGATCCATTTTCCATTATGTAATGTCCTTCTTTGTCTCTTTTGATCTTTGTTGGTTGAAAGTCTGTTTTATCAGAGACTAGAATTGTAATCCCTGATTTTTTTTTTTTTTTTTTTTTTTTTTTGCTCTCCATTTGCTTGGCAAATCTTCCTCCATCCCTTTATTTTGAGCCTATGTTTGTCTTTGCATGTAAGATGGTTCTACTGAATACAATACACCCATGGGTCTTGACTCTTTATCCAATTTGCCAGTCTGTGTCTTTTTATTGGGACATTTAGCCCATTTAAGTTTAAGGTTAATATTGTTATATGTGAATTTTATTCTGCCATTATGTTGCTAGCTGGTTATTTTGCCTGTTAGTTGATGCAGTTTCTTCATAGCAACAATGGTCTTTATAATTTGGTGTGTGTTTGCAGTGACTGGTACTGGTATTTCCTTTCCATATTTAGTGCTTCCATCAGGAGATCTTGTAAGGCAGGCCTGGTGGTGATGAAATCTCTCAGCATTTGTATGTTTGTAAAGGATTTCATTTCTCCTTTGCTTAAGAAGCTTAGTTTGGCGGGATATGAAATTCTGGGTTGAAAATCCTTTTCTTTAAGGATGTTGAATATTGGCCTCCACTCTCTTCTGACTTGTAGGGTTTCCACAGAGAGATCTGCTGTAAGTCCAATGGGCTTCCCTTTGTAGGTAAACTGGCCTTTCTCTCTGGCTGCCCTTAACATATTTTCCTTCCTTTCAACCTTGGTGAAACTGGTGATTATGTGTCTTGGTGTTGCTCTTCTCAAGGAGTATCTTTGTGCCATTCTATGTATTTCTTGAATTTGAATGTTGGCCTGTCTTGCCACGTTGGGGAAATTTTCCTAGGTAATATCCTGAAGAATGTTTTCCAACTTGGTTCCATTCTCCCTGTCACTTTCAGGTACACCAATCAAATGTAGGTTTGGTCTTTTCACATAGACCCATATTTCTTGGAGGCTTTGTTCATTCCCTTTCATTCTTTTTTTCTCTAATCTTCAATCTCTGATATCCTTTCTTCCACTTGATCAATTTAGCTACTGATACTTGTGTATGCTTCACAAAGTTCACCTGCTATGTTTTTCAGCTCAATCAGGTCATTCTTCTCTAAACTGGTTATTTAGTTAACAATTGGCCTTTTTTTAAGGTTCTTGGCTTCCTTGCATTGGGTTATAATGTGCTCCTTTAGCTTGGAGGAGTTTGTTATTACCCATCTTATGAAGCCTACTTCTGTCAATTCATCAAACTCATTTTCCCTTCAGTTTTGTTCCCTTGCTGGGAAGGAGTTACAATCCTTTGGAGGGGAAGAGGTATTCTGGTTTTTGGAATTTTCAGTCTTTTTGTGCTGGTTTCTCTGCATCTTCATGGATTTATCTATTTTTGGTATTTGATGTTGATCACCTTTGGATGGGTTCTCTGAGTGGATATCTGTTTTGTTGATGTTGATACTATTCCTTTCCGTTTGTCAGTTTTCCTTATAACAGTCAGGCCCTTCTGCTGCAGGTCTGCTGGAGTTTGCTGGAGGTCCACTCCAGACCCTGTTTGCCTGGGTATCACCAGTGGAGGCTGCAAAACAGCAAACATTGCTGCCTGTTTCCTCCTCTTGAAGCTTTGTCCCAGAGGGGCACCCACCAAATGCCACCCAGAGCTCTCCTGTATGAGGTGTCTGTCAGCCCCTAGTGGGAGGTGACTCCCAGTCAGGATGCATGGGGATCAGGAGCTCCTTGAGGAGGCTATTTGTCCCTTATCAGAGCTCACATGCTGTGCTGGGAGATCCGCTGCTCTCTTCAGAGCTGTCAGCCAGGAACATTTAAGTCTGCTGAAGCTGTGCCCACAACCACCCCTTCCCCCAGGTGTTCTGCCCCAGGGAGAGGGGAGTTTTATCTATAATTCCTTGCCTGGGGCTACTGCCTTTCTTTTAGAGAAGCCCTGCCCAGAGAGTAGGAATCTAGAGAGGCAGTCTGGCCACAGTGGCCTTGCTGAACTGCACTGGGCTCCACTCAGTTCGAATTTCCCAGTTTTCTTTATTTTGTTATGGTAAAACCATCTAGTCAAGCCTTAGCAATGGTGGATGCTCGTCCCCCCACCAAGCTTGAGCATCCCAGGTTGTTGACCTCAGACTGCTGTGCTGGCAGTGAGAATTTCAAGCCAGTGGATCTTAGCTTACTGGCTGCTGTTGGGGTGGGACCCTCTGAGACAGACCACTCTGGCTTTAGCCTCCTTTCCAGGGCAGTGAACAGTTCTGTCTCGCTGGTGTTCCAGGTGCCACTGGAATGTAAAAAAAAAAAAATGCTACAGCTAGCTTGGTGTCTGCCCAAACTGCTGCCCAGTTTTGTGCTTGAAATCCAGGGCCTTGGTGGCAAAGGCACCAGAGGGAATCTCCTGGTTTGCCGGTTGTGATGACTATGGGCAAAGCACAATATCTGGGCCAGAATGCACCATTTCTCCTAGTACAGTCTCTCATGGCTTCCCTTGGCTTGGAGAGGGAAATCCCCCAATCCCTTGCACTTCCTGGGTAAGGTGATGACCCACCTTGCTTCGGCTCACCTTCTGTGCACAGCACCCACCGTCCAACCAGACCTAATGAGATGAACTGGGTTCCTCGTTTGAAAATGCAGAAATCACCCATCTTCTGTGTCCATCTTGCTGGGAGCTGCAGACAGGAGCTGTTCCTATTTGGCCATCTTGCCATTTTTTTTTTTTTTTTTTAGAGAGGTGGTTTCCCCATGTTGCCCAGCCTCCTCCCAAACTCCTGGCCTCAAACAATCCACCCACTTTGGCCTCCCAAAATGCTGCAATTTACAGGTGTGAGCCACTGCATTCAGCCTTACACCCTTTTACTGTATGTATTCAATCACGTTAGACATGTCATATAAGTGGAATAATGCGGTATCTGCTTTTCTGCAACTAGCTTATTTCAGTCAGCATAATATCCTCAAGTTTCATGCACCTTGTTGCACATTGCAGAATTTGCTGTTTTTAAGGCTGAATATTATTCCAGTGTATGCATTTACCACATTTTGTTTATCCATTCATCTATCGATGGACATTTAGATTATTTCCATATCTCAGCTGCTGTGAATACTGCTACAATGAACATGAGATTGTGAATATCTTTTCAATATGCTGATCTCAATTCTTTGAATAAATAACCAAAAGCGGGATTCCTGTATCATTTGGTAGCTCTATTTTTAATGTGGGGGAAACTTCAATACTGTTCTCCATAGTGGCTTCACCATTTTGCATTCAAGTGTTTCAATTTCTCTACATCCTCAGAAACACTTGTCTTGGTTTTGTTGTTGTTGTTGTTGTTGTTGTTTTTTTTTAAATAACAGCCTCCTAACAGGTGTAAAGTGATAAAAAATCTCACTGGGGTTTTAATTTGCATTTTCCTGATAATTAGCTATGTTGAGCATTTTCTTCATATACTTGTTGGCCATTTGCATGTCTTCTTTGGAGAAATGTCTATTTACGTCCTCAGCCAATTTTTAGAATGTTTTTAATAACACATAATTGCATGTATTTATGAGGTGTTATGTGATGTTTTGATACATGTATACATTGTGTAATGATAAAATTAGGATACTTAGCATATTCATGCCCTCAAATATTTACCATTTTGGTGAAAACATTCAAAATTTTGTCTTTTAGCTGTTTTGTAATATATAATATAACATTGTTAATCATGTCATTATCCCACTGTGCAACAGAACACCAGAACTTTCCCCTACTATCTAACTGAAACTTTGTACCAATCTTTTCCTATCTCTCACTTCCCACTACCCAGTTATTAGTTATTTCCTACTGAGTTATAGGAATTGTAAAATATATTTTGAAGATTACTCTTTACCAGATACATGATTTACAAATATTTTCTCCCGTAGGTTTCACAGAATGCCTCTCATTCTGTTGATATTTCCTTTGCTGTGGAGAAGCTTTTTAGTTCAATATAATCCCAGTTGTTTATTTTTTAATTTGTTGGCTGTGCTTTTGGTGTCATAGCCATGCCCTTTCAAAGTAAATCTTCGCTCTACATGTATGTTTGAAGCACAGTTCAATATTCTGAAGAGTCTGGTAGTTTCTTGGTTGTGTAGTGGGTAGTGGGAAGAGAAAGACTCTTACCTTTTCATGTATTACTGCCAAACAATCCTGTCATAGGAGAGAAAGATCAACATCTTCAAGCTACATGGCAGCTTTCTTCTTTGCATGCTGCTCGTTGGAATGTTCAGGCAGAAGACTGATGTGTGGCAGGCCCAGAAGAAGACAGAGATGTGGGTTCGGTGTCTCTGTTGTCTGGGGATTAAATGTCAAGGCAGTTGTCTCTATAAGGAACTTGAGCAAAAATACATTTGAAATTTCCATTTCATGCTCATTCCAAATTCTGGTTAAATTAAGTGACCATAAAAAAGTAAACTGAAAAGACTCTCAAGGGATCCATAGAGGACTAAGACTTGAAAAGTATATTTAAGGAGTATACAGTAAAAATTATTATTGCATCTGTGTTTGGGGTATGATAAAAAATACAGTTAATGCTAACATCTGGTTTGTTGTATACATCCTGATTTTATGCATACTTACAGAAATGTATGTTTTACATGAATAAATAGAAGATATAAGGTTATGTATAAAAACTATATACGGCGTATCTTAACCATGACATACTTGACTTAGATTTATGTTTTCATATTTCAGAATGAGAATATCTTTTAATTTTTAATTTCTCCTTCTCAAACTGCCTTTGTCTGGTTTTCTTATAAATATTATCCTTGCCTCACAAAACTAATTGGGAGGTATTCCTTCTCTAAGACAAATTTTGTATATTAGGAATTATTGTTTTCTTGAATATTTGATAAAATACAGCTGTGTTTTATCTCATTCTATTATCATTTGGGGTGTTATGACTACTTTATTTTCCTACTTCATTGCTGATTATATTCTATCCAAGTTTTCTATTTCTTTTTGAGTCAAAAGTTCAATTCATATTTTTCTTTAAAATTTGCCATTTGACTTAAATTTTTAAATTTATTACCCTCAAGCTGTTCATAATATTATGTTATGGTCCTTAAATATTTTACCTATTTATAGCATTGTTTCCTTTATTATGTTTTCAATTGTGTCTTATCATTTTCTTAAAAATCTTCCCAAGAGCTTACCTATTGCTGTATGTTTTCAGAAGCAGCAGTTTCTAGTTTAGTTAATCTTCCAATTTGTTTTTTTGTCTTATGTTTTGTTGATTTCTAATCTTATTGTTTTCTTTCTTTGGCTTTCTTTGCATTTGTACTTTTTGTTGTTGTTGTTGTTTGGTTTTTGTTTTTTTCTTTTTTTTTTTTTTTAAGATGGAGTCTTGCTCTGTCACCCAGACTGGAATGTAGTGGCATGACCTTAGCTTACTAGAACTTCTGCCTCCTGGGTTCGAGCAATTCTCCCACCTCAGACTTCTGAGTAGCTGGTATTACAGGCACCCACCATCATGCCTAGCTAATTTTTGTATTTTTGTAGAGATGAGGTTTCGTCATGTTGGCCAGGCTGGTTTCAAACTCCTGACCTCAGATGATCTTCCTGCCTTGGCCTCCCAAAGTGCTGGGATTATAGGTGTGACCCACCATGCCTGGCCCTACACTGTTTTTCTAATTGCCTGAGTTAATCATTTGGCTTGCTTGTTTTTATGTTTTTACTTTCTAATATATGGTTTTCCGACCCTACATTTTCTTCTAAGTGCCACAAAAACATTCCTTTTGAGTAGAACTCAAGCAGTGTTCTATTTGTTTTTATATAATGTGTTTTGTTAAGTGAGAAGACATTCATAATTCTCACCATGATTTCTTCTATTATTCAACAATTGGAGTATTATTTTCTTTTGGTTATTTATATAGACAATTTCATTATGGTCAGAGAATGTGGTCTGTGTGCAATTAATTCTATAGGAGTCATAGTTATTAAGATTTTCTTTATGTCTTATTTATGTTCACTTTATAAAATGTTTCATGAGAGTTTGTAAAGCAATATATTCTTAAACCATTAAGTTTCTACAGAAAACATGCTCATTCACACAGCTTGTAAATTGTGTGCTTCAAACATTCTATATCCTTTCTTTTTTGGTTTATTTGATACATCATTTTTGAGAAAAGTTTATTAAAATTTCCAACAATTGTAGAATTATCAAATATTCCATGTAATATTGTTAGTTTTTGCTTCATATATTGTGAAGTTGTCTTGCTATGTGCATACAAGCTCAATATTTATAACTCTTCAATGATTTTCTCTTATATTACTAAAAATAATATTTATACTAGTCATTTCCTTACTGAACTTTTTTTGTCCAAATATTTTTATTTCTATCTCAACTTTCTTTAGGTTAGTAGTTGTTTGGTACAGCCTTTTTTTTTTTTTTCTTTTTTGCCCCTTTACAAATATGTTTCAATTACATTTCTTTTGAAAAGCATAATGGTAAAATACACATGTAATATGGTTTGGCTATGTCCCCACCCAAATCTCATCTTGAATTCCCATCTGTTGTGGGAAGGACTTGGTGGCAGGTAATTAAATTATGGGGCAGGTCTTTCCTGTGCTGTTCTCATGATGGTGAATGAGTCTCACAAAATCTGATGGTTTGATAAGGGGAAACCATTTCACTTGGCTCTCATTCTCTTTGCATGCTGCCATTCATTTAAAATGTGACTTACTCCTCCTTGCCTTCCACCATGATTATTAGGTTTCCCCAGCCACATGGAACTGTAAGTCCAATTAAATCTTTTTATTTTGCAAATTCCCCAGTCTCAGGTATGTTTTTATCAGCAGTGTGAAAAAGGACTAATACAGTAAATTGGGACCAGTAGAGTGGGCTGGTGCTGAAAAGATATATGAAGATGTGGAAGCAACTTTGGAACTGGGTAACAGGCAGAGGTTGAAACAGTTTGGAGGGCTCAGAAGAAGATAGGAAAATGTGGGCAAGTTTGGAACTCCCTAGAGACTTGTTGAATGGCTTTGCCAAAAATGCTAATAGTGATACAGACAATTAAATCTAGATTGAGGTGGTCTCAGATGGAGATGAGGAACTTGCTGGGAACTGGAACTAAGGTGACTTTTGTTATGTTTCAGCAAAAAGAGCAGCAGCATTTTGCTTCTGCTCCAGAGATCTGTGTAACTTTGAACTTGAGAGAGATGACTTAGGGTATCATTCAGAAGAAATTTCTAAGCAGCAAAGTATTCAAGAGGTGACTTGGGTCCTGTTAAAGGCATTCAGTTTTATAAGGGAAGTAGAACATAAAGTTCCAAAAAATTACAACCTGACAGTGCAATAGGGAAGAAAATCCAATTTTCTGAGGAGAAGTTCAAGCAGGCTCCAGAAATTTGCATAAGTAACAAGAAGGTAAATGTTAATCCCCAGGAAAATGAGGAAAATGTCTCCAGGGTATGTCAGAGGTCTTCATGGCAGCCCCTTCCATCACAGGTCCAGAGATCTAGGAGGAAAAAATGGTTTTGTGGGCCAGGCCCAGGGTCCTCATACTGTGTGCAGCCTAGTCACTTGGTCCCCTGCATCCCAGACACTCCAGCCATGGCTGACAGGGGCCAACGTAGAGCTTAGGCCATGGCTTCAGAGCATGCAAGCCCCAAGCCTTGACAGCTTCCATGTGATGTTGAGCCCACAAGTGCACAGAAGTCAAGAATTGGGGTTTGGGAAGCTCTACCTAAATTTCAGAAGATGTATGGAAATGCCTGGATGCCCAGGCGGAAGTTTGCTGGGGGTGGGGAGGAGGGATTCTCATGGAGAACTTCTGCTAGAGCAGTACAGAAGGGAAATATGGGGTCAGAGCCCCAACACTGAGGCCCTACTGAGGCACCATCTAGTGGAACTGTGAGAAGAGGACTATTCACTGTCCTCCAGACCCCAGAATGATGAATCCACCTATAGCTTGTGCCATGCGCCTGGAAAAGCCACAGACATTCAACATCAGCCTGTGAAAGCCGCCAGAAGTGGGGCTATATCCTGCAAAGCCACAGGACTGTGCTGTCCAAGGCTATGGGAGCCCACCTCTTGCATCAGTGTGACCTGGATGTGAGACGTGGAGTCAAAGGAGATAATTTTGGAACTTTAAGATTGGACTGCCCCTCTGGATTTCAATCTTGCATGGGGCCTGTAGCCCCTTTGGTTTGGCCAGTTTCTCCCATTTGAAATGGCTGTATTTACGCAATGCCTATGCTCCCATTGTATCTAGGAGGTAACTAACTTGCTTTTGATTTTACAGGCTCATAGACAGAAGGGACTTGCCTTCTCTCAGATGAGACTTTGGACTATGGAGTTAATGATGAAATGATTTAAGCCTTTGGGGTACTCTTGAGAAGGCATGATTGGTTTTCAAACGTGAGGACAAGAGATTTGGGAGGAGCCAAGGGTGGAATGATATTGTTTGGCTATGTCCCTACCCACCCAAATCTCATCTTGAATCCCATGTGTTGTCAAACAGACTGGGGCGGGGGGGAGGGGTGGGAGGGAAAGTAGGAGGTAGTCTTTCCTGCACTGTTCTCATGATAGTGAATGAGTTTCATGAGATCTGATGGTTTGATAAGGGAAACTCATTTCACTTGGCTCTCATTCTCTATTTTCTGCTGCCATTCATGTAAGAGTAACTTGCTCCTCATTGCCTTCTTCCATGATTGTGAGGCTTCCCCAGCCATGTGGAACTGTAAGTCCAATTTACAACCTCTTTCTTTTGTAAATTGCCTCTTTCTTTTGTAAATTGCCCAGTCTTGAGTATGTCTTTATCAGCAGTGTGAAAGCGGACTATATGAGAATACAACATGAGACTACAACATTAGTAACAATAATGTGTTAATTACAAAGGCTAGGTAGTTATTCAAGTTGAATTTTAAATTCTAAACTCTACTTGATGGCCAGGTTAAAAAGAAGACATGGCCAGTTACATAGATTGTACTGTCATAGAGGAATGGTATCATGCCAATTCCTTAAAGAAATAAAATGTTTCCTATCACTAAATTTTAAATAGAATTGGATGTGAGAGTGATCTGGCATTAACTCGGTATGCTTTTATTTATCAGGGCTTATATGACCTGATCAGCAAAATGTGTGTTGTATTCATACCATTCCTATTTGTGCAAAATTGAACAATCATATTATGAGGAGCTATCTTCCTAGCTGAGGAGGATTTTCTTTGGAAGGATTATATGAATAATTACATCCCCCTAAGTGAAGCTCTAAAAAGCTCTTCTTAAAAAAATGCCTGCATTTCTCATTTGGAACTCCTTATGTAAGGTAGAGAGATGAGGTTATGTAATAAAAAATATCTTCAACAGCCTTCCTATAGCAAGTGCAGTGAGAGCTGTTAATGTGGCTGTTTCTTCTAATCCCTCAACAAAAGCCTAAGGCTTAATCTGCTTAATCTTAAAACACAAGGTCCATGTAGACAATGTGCCTGGGGCCAAGACAATACGGCACCAGCATGTACTTGATAATCTGGTTTGATAGAACTGTAGAATATCTGATCTAGGAAGTCAGTGTTCCATAAAACATAGTCTTGATTTAGTCTCATCATGTATATTTTTCTAATGTGGGATTCTGATAAAGATAGAATAGCATAGTTGCTTCAGATTGAATTCTCTGGTGAGGACTTGAAGTGTTGAGTTGTGGATTGAAATTTACTCCATGTACATTAAAAGCAAAACATGAAGATGATGTGGCCATCTTTTCATGGAATTGAACAATCTAAGCAAGAATACATAATGAATGTAGGGCCATCTTAACTATACACAGAGTGTTCAACCACAAACAACATGACTTTTAAAAAGAAGGTGTCCATTTTATACATGGGAAGTGATTGCTTAAAAAAACACATTTCTACAGTGTATAACATGGCCATGATTTTGGCCATGTTAAAAAAAGTAGATGTTGCACACTTTGCATTTTTTAAAATCCATTAAACTTTACAGCACAACTATGTATACCTTAATGTATGTTGAAATGCTAAGTGTATGATTGCTGAGAAATGCTGAGTGTGTGATAGAATATATTGTTTGCTAGGAAGAACAAGGGCAAGGAAAACCTAGCTGCCTCCCACAGTGGAAAACTATTTGGGGCATTCTAAAGTGGCAGGACAATATATAAATATCATACATTGGTTAAAACAATTCTTTAAGTATGGGATATGGGACCCTGACCCCATGGCTTCCTCATGGAGAATACTTTTTAGTTTGTCTGTGATCAGTGGTAAGCAGGCACCAGCTGCCTACCTAGTTTATTTCTGTGTTATGAGAAAATACCAAACATCTGCTTGTTAATGATCATCACCTGTTCAGAGAGACTAAATGAGTGGATCAGTGCCTGCTCGAGGCCCTCAGCCCAGAATGCTGTCAGCACCCTGAGGCTCTCAGCTCAGAAGGCTGTTGGCCCCTGATAGTCCCACTTTGTTGTTCCATCTGGGTGTTTGCTTCTCAATTCCTTCAGTGCCACCTGGGTGGGAGTCTCTGCGGCAGATCTGGTTTCGGTAAATATATGCAAATTAAAAAAAATATTTGGGAGCTCGGGCATCCCAGAATAGAATGCAGACTTTGATCATAGATTCTTACTGTATTATAAATGTATGGAACAACCTCAATGGAGAAAGTGTGGGGAAAAGTTGCTGACCTCAGTAACTTTGTAAATAAATTTTGTAAGATTCAGGCCAAAATAATCTGTATATAAGCAGTGTAGTTTACTTGATAAAGTTCTTTCCAATGGGGGCAAAAGTGAACAATTCTGAGAATGCTATGCATGTATAATAAAATTGTGCAATTAGGTAAATGGATTACAGCTAGCTGAAGGCAGGTTTCTCGCTGTTGGAGTGGGAATTTACAAAAAAGTAAGGAGAAGAGACTAGACTGATTCATGTGATAATGAATTAGAGTCAGAGATGCCAGTATATATTCACGTTTTGATTAATATAAATATTTATATATAGAAATATAATATCACTTTTGTATATACTAGGGTTAGTATACATAATCATATTCCCTTGCTCTGTCAGCCGAGAAGGCCTAGAAGCAATGACACCTTTAACACAATGGGCGCATCTAGTCCCCAAATCTTTGTTTCTAACACCATTCTCCAAAAAAGGATTCGGGGTTCCTTGGAGAAATAGTTGATTCTATGACTGGGACCAAAATGTACAAGATGAGCCTGGAACATTTTATACTACCAAAAAGTAAGGAAGTGATTAGAAAAAAAAAAAGTTTTAAACCCCGCAATGGTAAGTGCATGTCAATAGAACATAGGAACCAACTGAAAGTGTTCCCAATGCCAAACCAGGAATAATTTGAGCAATAAAGTGAATAAAGTAGTGTTGGATTACAACTTAAAGCATAAATAAATATTTATGTGTTTATACTAATGTAAATAAATAATTAAATAAATTAATAAGAGGGGAAGAAGAGACAAATCTTCAGGCAGAATTCCCAATAATTACTCTCCCTGGAGGGAGTAGAAAGCAAAACTCTCCAAACTCTCCACTCCTCAAGTGTAAGCTGTCTTCCAAAGAGCACAGTAGGGAAAGCCAAGTGGAGGAAGTTACTTCACAGTGGAAAAATCTGACAAAACCCTACCGCAGTCAGGTGATTAAGGGCAACATCAGCAACAACAAGTCATCTTGACAGTAAGCACTCTGACACATGAAGTGGTGAAAAATGGTACTTTATCTCTATGGCTTTCTGGGTTCCAAAACCCTACTATCTCAATTAATTATGAGAAAGAGCATCAAATTCCAGTTGAGGGACCTGCTGCAAAATGCCTGACCAGTACTCCTCAAAACTGTCAAGGTCATCAAAAACAAGGAAAGCCTGAGAAATTATCTCAACCAAGAGAAGCCCCAAGAGACATGACTATTAAACATAGCATGGTAGCTTCAGTGGGATCCTGGAAAGGAAAAAGGATATTCAGTAAAAACTAAGGAATTCTCAGTAAAGTGTAAACTTTGTTTAATGATAATGTGTCAGTATTGGTTCATTAATTGTAACAAATGTGCCATCCTAACATAAGATGCTAATAATGGGGAGACTGGCTGTGGGGTAGAGTAGGACCCTCTGTCCTCTCTTTACAATTTTTCTATAAATCTAATGTTCTTCTAAAAAATAAGGTTTATTATTTTACAATACATGTTGCCCTATGACCTTAGAAAAATCTGGAAAACACTAGCAGCACATGACTGATACTGAAAAATATGGTCTCCTATGAATCCACAAGAATGGTCTAGTGTGAATATACCACTTAGCATCTAGACAAATATATCCACTGTATGAAGTTACTAGATATGAAACAAATAGTGAAGACTTGTGGGGAAAAAAAACCTGTGATAAGTTTTATAATAGTTTATTCACTTACTCATTTGGTAAATATTTATGGAGTGCTTCCCATTACCCAGGCACCATTCTAGGTAATGGGCAGAAAATAGTGAAAAACCAGACATGGTCACTGCCTTCCCTAGAAAGTCTAGTCTACTGAATACTAAACTATTTTTTCTGACAGCTGAGTGGAGGCAATGCCTACCGACATGACTTCCAGCTACAGCAGTAGTAATGTATAGGCAACAGATAGAACCCCAGATATTTTCTGAGTCTTTAGCATGGGGAGCAAAGGAAGAAGGAGGTACCCAGGACTTTAAAAACAGTTTCAATACAAATTTAAAATAAAATAAGAAAAGGGAGCAAAAAAAAAAAAAAAAAAACCTGCTAGAAGTCAGGTGTAGTAACTCCCATCTATAATCTTAGCACTTCATAGGGCCAAGACAGGAGGATCACTTGAGCCCAGGAGTTCAAGACCAGCCTGGGAAACATAGCAAGATCTTGTCTCTACTAAAAATCAAAAATGTTAGCCAGGCTTGCTGGCACGCACCTGTAGTCCCAGCTACTAAGGAATCTGAGGTGAGGAATTCATTGAGCCCTGGAAGTCAAGGCTGCAGGGAGCCAAGATCATGACACTGCACTCCAGCCTGGGAGACAGAGCAAGACCAAGATTCTGTCTCAAAAATTAAAACAAAACAAAACAAAACTGCCAGAATGTAACCCTGTTTTTCTGTTTCTTGCAAATCAGGAGACCATTACCACTGACTCTGATGCTTGGGCTTCTATATTAAAATGTAGACTTTCTTTCTCTCAACAGTTTCTAGCACTGACACAGCACAGAAAAGAACCTGGGGCATGGGAGCAGAGCAGAGCTGCAGGTGGAGCACAGCCACAGAACGCTCGGTCAGGGGTGAGAGCCAAGGCGTCACAGAATTATCTTGTTATAAAGTGAGCAGCAACCAGAATTTTGCAAAGCATTCAGGAAGGAGGTAGAGCCTTCTAAAGAAATCAATATATGTTTAATCCTCTGTATTAAACATGTGAGACATGCGTCTTTACCATGAAAACAGGAATTAAGTTGGCACAGGCTTAAAGTCAGCCTTAAGGTTGACTCTTCTACCTTCAAATGCTGTCTCTTCTACTTTCTAACAAAGTTACCTCAGGTTAATTGCTTAATTAAGCAAATCAAGGCTTAGAAAGGTTAAGCAAGCTACTTGAATCACATAGCTGAGCTGAGTGAAATTTGAACTCAAGTGAGATTCCAGCCACTGGCTCTATCCGCTTCCCAAAGCTGCTGTCCTGTGCAGAAAGCCCTGAGAGACTGAGCTGTGTCGTCCCACATGGTCAGGGTGTCCAGCTGCCTGTCCCCAGGAAAAGAATGTCCAGAGTGAGTAAACAGAACTGCACCTTGCCACACCCCTAATTGGTGAACGGAAGTGCTTATTTCCTTTCCTCAACAAAAATGATTGCCTCGCATTTTGTGATGTGTCACAGAACAGGGGTCCCCTATCCATGGGGCACAGACCAGTACTGGTCCATGGCCTGTTAGGAACCAGGCCACATAGCAGGAGGTGAGTTGCAGGCAAGCGAGCATTACTGCTGGAGCTCTGCTTCCTGTCAGATCAGTAGCACCATTAGATTCTCAGAGTGGGAACCCTATTGTGAACTGCTCTTGCAAGTGATCTGTGTGCTCCTTATGTGAATCGATTGCCTGAGAACAGCTTCATCCCCAAATCATCTCCCCAACCTCTGTCCCTGGAAACCAGTCCCTGCTGCCAAAAAGGTTGGGGACCACTGTCATAAAACACTGAAGTTATGACTCAAATGTATCACAATACTCGTGTAGAAAAAAAAAAGGAATAATAAAAGCTCAAGGTTATTGTCTAATCATAAAGGCTGAAAATGTCTTCTCTTTCTTTGGATTTTGCATTATTATACTATTTTGAACCTATTTAACATTGGTTTTGGTTGACTTTATTGGTTGACATAGTATTTCTAGTATCCAGGGTTATATTTAAGCTTCTCATTAGTGAGCTGATTAATAAAAGTATGTTTTAAGTAATTTCAGTTTAAGCATAACCTTCACATAGAAAGGAGCAGGAGGAGAAAAAGATATAAGCCCTCCTTAAGTGAGAGAAAAAACTTCGGTTCAAAATATTCTATATAAGGTGAGCTGTACAGAAAAGAAACAATATGGAATAACAGTATATTCCTACAGTGAGTGATGGGGTCAGGAGAACGTTTACTTTCATACCTTGGAAAAATATACAGTGGGTTTTGAGGTCCTAGGCTGGACATCATCTTGCTTTCCCAGATCTTGTGACTGGCAGTGTAAGTGAAAGATTATTTTTCCATTTAATCAGGGATCACATGTATCCACACACTCATGGGAATTCATTTGCTATACTTAAGTTTGGGATCAGCACACTTAACCAAACTAAAGGCTCTGTGTTACCCCTCGTGTGTTGTTGTTGATTGCTTGGAAAACCAATATTTCCAGCCCATTTACTTCAAATTCATTCCCTCCAAGGTGTTGTTTTGCATGGCCAGCGCTCCTGTGTTACCCCTGGCACAGCTGTTGATTTCTCTGTAATTAAAATCCTTGTGGGGAGAGCAGAAAGCTGGCCTTTTACATCATTTTCTCATTAGTTTGGTTTTTCACTCCTATTGGATCATTGTTTAGGCTTGTCACAGGGAAACTTTCATTAGAGTCTTTTGGCTGCAATGCTGTTTTAACAGAGCAAATGGAATTTGAAAACCCAAACAAATATCTCTTCATTATTTTTGATGGAGAAAAGAAAGATGCTGGTAAACAAAGCAGCCTGTAAAGGGTGTTACTTCAGTTGTGATTAATATTTGATCTTCAAGTTGAGGTAAAGCTTCCATTATTTAAGACACTTTCACAACTGTTAAGTCAAAATTTTAAGAGACTCAGTTGAGTTTCCCAGTAGGTGTAGAACCGAAGTGACAGAAACTCAAGAATGTGAAGACGCCCTTTGTGTGTTGACTTTCTTTGATCGATTATGAGTGTTATCCTTGATTGCAGACCTGGAGATACAAGTGGAAACTGCTGTTTGATGGTCATTATAATCCTTTAGATTTTTGCTATTTTTGACCTGAGCTATCTCGTCTTAAATTCAACTTACTAGGCCATATTTGAATGCCTACTTTAAATACAGATATATTTACGTGTATGCCTATAAAATACAAATCTGTATATCTACCTCTAAGTTCTTCTTTTTTGTAGAGGCCCACTTCTAACTCTGTGTTATGTAACTGTTAAATCAGACGGAAGAGAGTAAAGATAGCTGCTTCCCCTCATAATTCTGCTCTGCACTGACCTTTATCACCAAAGTATTTAGGGAAGCCTGGTACCAGGCTTCCACACACAGTGAGATTATACCAAGGAGCAATAAATAAACTCAAGGTTGCTGACATTATTGCAGACAGCAGGATCAAAAGAGGAAATTGCATTGAAACTAAACCTGATTTCAGATAAAAGAAAACCTTAGCCTTCAATTTTTTTTTCTTTTTGTTGACATAAGTTTTACTCAAGTTTCCTCTTACTCTGCCTCTGCCTAGTTATAAACCAGAATGAAGTCCCACAGCTCTATAGGGTCTTGGAAAGCACATGCCTTTTGAAACTGTAAAAATTCAATGACTTCCCTTTAACTACACCACAAAATAAGTATGGAGAATTTATCACTTCGATAAAAGAAGAAAAAAATGTATGTTAATAATAGCCTATGCATCAGGAGCTCACAAACTCTGCCCTTTAAATGTATTATCAAAACATTATACTCTACCATGGGCCAACTAAAATGACTGTTTGCAATAGAGGGTAAATGCCCCTCTTTGGGGTCTGCTTAATGTTATGACTTGAGCTTCTGTGATTAGATTCTTTAACACATGCCTGTTCTGAGGAGCTTATGTAATGGTCTTGCTGTTTTGGTCCTAAATTATTAAAAACATTCTGTGACCCTCCACATTTTCAATATAGATAATGTGGGTGCCTTGAAACGTGGGCTGTAAATCTGCAATGTCATGAAACAGATGGTCTCAAATGATGAGAAATGAACAATATACCTTGTTGATTCAGAAACAAAATGAAAAACATCTCACCCCTCCATACCTAGTAATTCCTAGTAAGTAAGAAAAACCACAGAGATGTAGAATATTGTAGATAATTAATACCAGAAGAGCTCTCTCAGCTAATTCAGTCTGACAGCCTCACTTTAAAGTTAAAGAGACAGACTCAGAGTGATGAAGCCAGTTGCTCAGGGTCACACAGCAAGTTACAGGGGCTTTTCCTAGATTCCCACTCAAAGTCTTTTTTTCTACCATATTTTCTTTGTTTGGCTTCTTTATTTACTGACACAATGTCAAAATGTGTTAGCAAACTTTGACCTGATAGTCATAATTGTTTTTCAAATGTTTATTTTTAATGATCAAAAGTCCAGGCAAATATAAGTTTCAGATTCAAATAGAAAAAGTGATGGTCAGGAGTAAATATGTTTACTCTGCTACATTTTTTCCAACTTGAATGAACATTGATAATTCAAAATACTTACACAGAGTCTTACTTTAAACATAGCATTTACTCACTGTCAGTAAAAACATTAAAATTAAAGATCAGCCTATTGTTTTAGCTGCACTTAACACAGCCCATGCCTAATAAACAGGCCATTTTCTTTTGGAAAACAAGTCCTCACCAACTCTAACAAAGGTGCTGAGGAGCAGTAACCATTAATAACAACCTTGTGAAGCTTATGAGGTACCTGTTATTTGCAGGCCTCTGGATAGAGCTAAAAACACTGCTTGCCAGAGCTAAAGGCAATAAAGACCAATAAATGCCAGAGCTGATGCAGAAACAGAAATTCTGCCTCCCTGCATTGTTTAAAGTAAGAACAAATCACAAACAACAGCAGAGGAGAAGGGTGGCCTCATCAGAGAGGATGCTGCTGCTGGATTTTGTCACATGTGAAATAACGCAAAGGCCTTCCAGAGTAGCCAGCCCTTGCAGAGAAAAAGCAGGATGAGGTCAACACAGGGCTCCTTGGGGGCGGGTGCCAGTCTTCTACGTTACAAGTATTGTTGGTGGAAGCCATGAAATGGGACAGTGCTAGTTTGTTACACCATTGTACACAGTCAGGAGCACAACTACAAGGTTTTGTTGTTTGCTTTGTTTTTCTGCCTCTAAGACAGTGTTTGAGATTTCAAAGAATAGTGGATCAGGCCAGTCACAATGGCTCAAGCCTATAATCCCAGCAGTTTGGGATGCCAAGGTTCTAGTCCAAGAGACCAGCCTAGTCAACATAGCAAGACTCCATCTCTACAAAAAATGAGATAATTAGCCTGTAGTGGTGGTACAAACCTGTAGCCTCTTGGGAAGCTGAAGTGGGAGGACTGCTTGAGTGCAGGAGTTTGGGGCTGCAGTGAGTCATGATGGTGCCACTGTACTCCAGCCTGGGAGACAGAGCAAAACCACATCTCTAAAAACAAAATAAAATAAGAATAGTTGGTCAAATCAGAATCATAGCAAAAAGCTAAAGGCATGGGCTGCTCTAAAAGTAAATATAAAGGTTTAAAGTATGAAAGATATCCTTTTGTTTCCTTCTAAATGAAGATATTAATATAACTTAAAAGCAAAAGTTGAGAGTAAGATATTTTATTGCTCTGTCTTGAATTCTGGAGCTTAACTGTTATAAGGGAAACACTGGAGTGACAGTGCAACTTGGACCAAAAGAAAGAGAACGGACAAGTTTGACTAAGAAAACTTTAAAACAATTCAACCACAGGAATATTCAGTATACAATAGGAAAAGGACACTGATGTTATCTAACAATAAACTATTAAGTTTTCATTTCCTGTATCACTGGATGCTCTGTCCCATGGGATTCATGGGACATTATAAAGGAGACACAGTGTTGAGAGGCCTGACTATATTGGAACCCTCACTAAGCTGGTCGTGCTGAACTGCAAGTCAAAACCAGGAGGCCCTGCCCAGCTGCTGACCTCACTAGCTATGAGTGAAAGCCATTTAGCTTTCTAGGAGCTCTACTTTTTCAAATGTAAAATGAGGGACTGGATTGGAAAATCCTTAATGTTTTTTCTAGTAATAAGACTCTGATTCACAGTGTAAGTAACTCCATGCACTCCTTACTTAGATGAGATCGCTAAAGAATAATATTTGGTGAAAACAAAATAACAGCACAAAAAAGTAACATTTCATGCATTCAATGATATTTAAATAAAGAGGATTTCATTATGGCTTACATTTAATTGAATTTTTCATGAATTAGACAGAATTTAGCAAATGCATTTTCAGCAGTGGCAAAAATTTAATACCTTCCCTGGATAATAAAACCTTTGTCCATGAACTTGATCCTAAAATTATTTCATGTTTCCAATTTTAAACAATAAAGGAAATTTTGCACATTTTCTTCCTTATGTAAAAGTAAAGGCACAGTTTTACATTCAGATAGCTCTTCATACTTTTCAGCAATTCTAGTAGAAATGATTTAAATATAGCATCTTTTAATACTTCTTATAGACACAGTTCATCAAAAATAATAATTTGACAATATTGTTCTTCACTTAGAAAAGCCCACAATAATTATATCTTATTATTATATCTCATATTTGGACAATGATTTACATTTTAGACTACTCACACACTCATGACTTCAGTTAATTCTCACAGTAACGCTGTTAATAGATATTTTATCCCTATCTTTTAGGTGAGAATACTGAGGTTCAGTGACACTGAGGTCCTGAAGGTCACACAGCTGCACGTAGCAGTTAGGAAAGAGCCCACAATTCTCTTGTCTAATCCAGTCTGCTTCTGTTGCATTCTTCATGGAGTGCTGTTGTCATGAGAACGTGAGCTCCACAGGGCAGGGAGTTTTGTCTCTTGTTCACTCTTCTATCCTTGCTGCCTAGATGAGTATCTAGCTAAGTAGACACTCAATAAGAGTTTGTTGAATGGATTATTGATTGTATTATTATTATTATTATAAGGGCAATATATACTTGCATAGATATTGTTTGAAAATGTATGTATTGAAGTGATGTGCCAATATCAAACCATTCAGACATAATCAGTATTATACTTTTTATAAATTTGCTTTGAATTTTCTTCACTATGCATCTTTTTTTCTTTAGATTTTAGTTTTATGTTGTATTTCATAGTTACAATGGGATATATTAGGCATATGTATGTATGTATCTACAGGTAGACTTTAACAAATTACACCAACAGTAAGTGATAGAGCCAGGGTTTAAATGCGGTCAGTCTGCCTACAGAGTGCTTGCCAGGCAATGTGGGAAGAGAATCTGAGAGTGAGGGCAATCCAGAATGAGGAGCTGGGGACGGACAGAGAAGCAGGTTCTGCCAGCATTCTTTTACCTCACATCCAGCTATTCCCGAAGACATTTCCACATGTAGAGTCACACATGTATGACATATATTCTGGCTCCTTATAGCTTCATTATCTTAACAGCAAAAGACCAGAAACAACTCAATTGTCTACCAATAGAGGATTAGTTAAAAGAAAAAGTATAAACTAGTTAGTTGTACAATGGATCAACATGACCTTTAAGTAATGAGTCACCTCTACAGTCTAGGAAATTCCTAGAGAAGTTATCAAAAGGATGCTCAGGCCTTTTAAGGATATCTGAATATTGGAGCACAGGATACTGAATTCTGCTGTGATCACTCAACATTTTTCCTGGGAAACTAAACTAAAGAAGGCCCCCTTCTTTTGTCTTTTTTTTTTTTTACCATTAATGTTCTGGGCAGGCATTGGAATACTGTCTCAACTACAAGAAAACGTTCAGAAACCCACTGCTCATTTCAGTCCATTGGCCAATGCATATCTACCTTGTGTAAAAGATGCAGTAGCAGAGCTTGTGAAAGCTTCAGCTGATATGATTCTTTTGCCTCTACCAATGTGATCATTCCCCATAATGTGCAAACTCAGCACTCCTCAGCTAGATACCTTACTTTCTATGAAATATTGTTACGTTCCCTTCTAAAGATCTCTATCGGTTGCTATAACATCAGGTACCCAGCAACTCTCATTTTTTTTTTACCCAAGGAAGGAAAATCTCATTATTTATTGTTTGGCCTCTGTGGGAGAATTTTCTGGAAACACCCCTGGACAATCCTGATTTAATTTTGTTTGTACTGAAATATAAGAAATGGAAAATGTTAAGCAGGCTATCACAGATCGAAATTCACAAATTAGAATATAAGCTTCTACCAAAAAGTTAAATCAGCCAAATAGCTGAATTTATCATGCCTCTGAGACAGCCAAGTAACAAGAGTGATAGAGCTAATATTTAAACAGACAGTAAGTTTGCTTGTAAGGTGCTCTATGATGTGGTAATACTTTAGAATAAAAGAGGTTTCCTCATCTCTGCAGATACTTGCATAAAAATGAAAATAAATTAAGCTTTTACCCATAATGAAAGTGGAGACTCATTCAAAGCATAATGATCCAGAATCCTATGATAATGACCATAGGATAATTATTTATCTAAGTGGCCTATGCTAAACAAGTAGCATTTACAAAATGAGTGTACCCACCACCTCCCAAATAGGAAAAACTCTGGAGATTCAAAGATGCCATCATTAGTTGCCAAAGATAAGCCCTTGATTCAGATAAAAAGCATTAGGGAAGGTCAGAATGCACATCACTTAAGGAAAATACGGTGTTAAAAAGCTGTTGTCTGATCATAACAAATTATCTTCTGGAGTTTAGCAAAAATGCTTTATTATTTTATCTAAATTGTTACCAAATCAGTTTATCTAAATTAACATATTGAAATTGGACACGATATTGAAACATCATTACCTGGGTAATTTTAAGAGTCTTGCCAAAGATGTTTCCAGTGTATGTCTTTCTTGCCAACAGCATAATTCTGCCAAGACTGAAAAGAAGTTTCCAAGTCCCTTTGAATACCTTCAACCCCAATCACTCCCATGATTGGACAATAAGTATCTTTTAGTTATTGTTTGCTTATTCTCAAGATGGATTGAGGCTTCTTGTTGCTGGGGAAAAAAGCTCTGATGGTAGTGAAAAAGTTATTTGATTTTTTTGTTTGTTTGCTTCTGACATGGGGAAATCTAGCCCATCACTTCAGTGACAGGGCATACATTTCTCTGGGACTCTTCTTAATAAACTTTGCAAAGCCTTAGCTTTTGCTACAAGAAATTTCATCCTCAATCTTCAGAGAAAGTAGAGCAAATAAATGAAATTCTAAAACCAAAATAAACAATGCTTCCAGATGTCCTCAACTTTTTCTGGCCTAAGGTATTTCATGAGCTTTAAGAACAATGAAATCAACTCTTTCTGGGATTCATCAGCATTCACCTTATAAATTAATAAGAGGCCACCCCATGCATCTAGGAATTGCACCTTCAATCTCTGTTGCAAGCTAATATGACCAAGTATTGCAATGGATTAATGCAGATGCCTGGTCTTATCAATAGCAAGTACAACCAGCCTGCCTATAACATCGTAGTAAATGGAACCTAAATAAGATTTGTTCCTCTGAAACAAGACTGCCCACAAACCTTGATAAAAAAGACCTTACCAGGTACTATCAAAAACAGTACCATGGTAAACTCCTAGGCATTGTCTTTGGATCTATGTTCTCTAATAAAAAAAAAAAAATTCAAACTATCTTACTTGGACTTAAGCGAAGAATTCTTAAGAATCCTCCAAAGACAGAAGATAGAGCAAGTTTTCTAACCAAGGATGTTTAGCTCAAGCTGATGAAAGCACAAAGTAGATAGCTTCCAACTAAAATGATGCAACAATTTATTTCACTAATATACCTTCTATCTTATTACCCTTCTTTACAGTTCATCTGATTTGTTATTGTACTTCAGTGAACCCTAGAAATTTCCCAGAAAGGTTTATCCATGTTTTTTACACATGTTAATCAATTTTTGAAAGCTAACCTTCCGTAGCCTTTCTTTGTCACTAAAGGGAAGAAAATCTAATGAAATTCTGAATTTGTCACTGCCCTACCTGATCCTGCTAACAAAAATTTAATAGCTGTTCAGTTGAAACATCAGAAGGCATATTTCCTTTCAGAGGTCCCTTCAGGTACATGAATTTTCCTCATATTATCAAGCCAATCTTCAGCTTTAGGGAAATTGGACCCTGACTACAAATCAACACTTCTACTGAAATCTATAATATATAGCCCCATTAGTGGCATTGACCTCACGAGGGTTTAAAGCAAATATTGTGCTATCCTTTCTGGCTATAGCAGTAGTCAGTCCATTACTTTTTTTTTTAAATGATTCTCCAGCCTGCTTTGTAGAAACTATTTCTTCCACTCAAGAAATCTGCCAGCCAGTGCAGGGAACTGGCAATCAGCTCACTCCTATTATGATCATCTGTGCTTTACTATAATACTACTTCTTTTTTTATTTCAGTAGTTTTTGGGATACAGATGGCATGTGCTTATATGAATAAGTTCTTTAGTGGTGATTTCTGAGATATTAGTGTACCTGTCACCCAAGCAGTGTACACTATGCCCCCCAATGTGTAGTCTTTTATCCTTTATCCCTTTCCCAACATTTCCTCCCAGGTCCCCAAAGTACATTATATCACTCTTACGCCTTTGCATCCTCATAGCTTAGCTCCCACTTGTAAGTGAAAACATACAATATTCGGTTTTCCAGTCCTGTGTTACTTCACTTATTTTTTTATTTATTTTATTTTATTTTATAACAGTCATGCACTGTCACCCAAGCTAGAGCACAGTGGTATGATCTTGGCTTACTACAATCTCCACCTCCCTGGTTCAAGCAATTCTTGTACCTCAGCCTCCCAATTACCTGGGACTACAGGAGTGCACTGCCATGCCCAGCTAATTTTTTTGCATTTTTAGCAGAGACGTGGTTTCACCATGTTGGCCAGGCTGGTTTTGAACTCCTGGCCTCAAGCGATCCATCCACCTCAGCCTCCCAAAGTGCTGGGATTACAGGCGTGAGCCACCATGCCTGCCCACTTTGTTAATTCACTTAGAATAATAGCCTCCAGCTCCATTCAAAACACATTATTTTATTCCATCGTATGGTGGAGTAGTATTCCATGGCATATATATACCAAATGTTCTTTATCCACTCGTTGGTTTATAGAAACTTAGGTTAATTCTTTATCTTTGCAATTGCGAATTAGATTACTATAAACATGCATGTGCATGTGTCTTTTTCATATAATAACTTATTTGCCTTTGGGCAGATATCTAGTAGTGGGACTACTGGATTGAATGGTAATTCTACTTTTAGTTCTTTAAGGAATCTCCATTACTGTTTTCCATAGTGGTTATGCTTCTTCACATTCCTGCCAGCACTGTAAAAGTGTTCGCTTTGCACCACATCATTGGCAACATCTATTGTTTCTTGACTTTTTAATTATGGACCTTCTGGCAGGAGTAAGGAGGTGACTAAGATACTACTTCTTATGTGGATACCAGATTTTTAATTGTTTAACATGTTGTATATTTAGTGTAATAGCTAGAGATTTTTAGAGAAGTATACCTAAGAACCTCCAAAATGAATAAAATAAGGGTCTCTTAGGAGAACTCATCCAACTTGGAAAGAACATCTAACTTTCAATTCATGTGTAGGGCTGTTAATCCAACAACAGGCAGAATTGAATTAGAAAAAAAAAATGAATGAAATTTGTCTCTAATCCAGGAAGAAGTCGTTAGTAACACTGGAAGTGCTCTTGAGATCCCACAAAAACTAATTTAAATTCATTAGCAAAGATTATCATGAATAAACATATAACATTTGATTTATCTTGGCTAGGCAAGGGGGAGTCTGTAACATAGCTAGCACTTTCCACTGCACCTGTATAAATAACACTAGCCAGGTAGAAAAATCTGTAACTAGAATTAAGGAAAATTTTACCTATCTTTCTAGAACAAACCCAGCTGTATTTAAGGTCCCATTTTCATGGTCTGGAACCAATAATCTAGTTTCCTGATTTCTCTGTCATTTATAATGAATAATAATTATTTTATGTCTGGTAATTGGCTACATTGCAGTTAGCCGATGCAACCTGTTGGGAATCTTTTTTTTTCTTTTCTTTTTGTATGCTTTAAGTTCTGGGGTACATGTACAGATTGTGCAGATATACACGTGGCATGGTGGTTTGCTCCATCCATCCCCCTGTCACCTACATTAGGTATTTCTCTTAATGTTATCCCTCCCCTATCCCTCCTCCTATCTCTCCCCTAGGCCCCTACCCCTCAACAGGCCCCAGTGTGTGATATTCCCTTCCCTGTGTCCATGTGTTCTCATTGTTCAACACCCATTTATGAATGAGAACATGCAGTGTTTGGCTTTCTGTTCTTGTGTTAGTTTGCTGAGAATGATGGTTTCCAGCTTCATCTATGTCCCTGCAACGGAAATGAGCTCATCCTTTTTTATGGCTGCATGCTATTTCACGGTGTATATGTGCCACATTTTCTTTATCCAGTCTATCATTGATGGGCATTTGGGTTGGTTCCAAGTCTTTGCTACTATAAACAGTGCTGCAATGAACATATGTGTGCATGTGTCTTTATAACAGAATGCTTTATAATCCTTTGGGTATATACCTATTAATGGGATTGCTGGATCAAATGATATTTCTAGTACTAGATCCTTGAGGAATCACCACACTGTCTTCCACAATGGTTGAACTAATTTACACTCCCACCAACAGTGTAAAAGCATTCCTATTTCTCCACATTCTCTCCAGCATCTGTTGTCTCCAGATTTTTTAAAGATTGCCATTCTAACTGGCATGACATGGTATCTCAATGTGGTTTTGATTTGCATTTCTCTAATGATCAGTGATGATGAGCATTTTTTTGTATGTTTGTTGGCCTCATATAGGTATTCCTTTGAGAAGTGTCTGTTTATATACTTTGCCCACTTTTTGATGGGGTTGTTTTTTTCTTGTAAATTTGTTTTAGTTCTCTGTAGATTCTGGATATTAGCCCTTTGTCAGTTGTGTAGATTGCAAAGTTATTTTCCCCATTCTGTTGATTGCCGGTTCACTCTAATGACTATTTCTTTTGCTGTGCAGAAACTCTTAAGTTTAATTAGATCCCATTTGTCTATTTTGGCTTTTGTTGCCATTGCTTTTGGGGTTTTAGTAATGAAGTCCTTGCCTATGCCATTTTTGTATAAGGCATAAAGAAGGGGTCCAGTTTCAACTTTCTGCACATGGCTAGCTAGTTTTCCCAACACCATTTATTAAACAGGGAATCTTTTCCCCATTGCTTGTTTGTGTCAGGTTTGTCAAAGATCATATGGTTGTAGATATGTGACATTACTTCCAAGGCCTCTGTTCTATTCCATTGGTCTATATCTCTGTTTTGGTACCAGTACCATGCTGTTTTGATTACTCTAGCCTTGTAGTATAGTTTGAAGTCAGATAGCGTCATGCCTCCAGCTTTGTTCTTTTTGCTTAGGATTGTCTTGACCATGTGGGCTCTTTTTTGTTTCCATATGAAGTTTAAGGTGTTTTTTTCCCTTTTCTGTGAAGGTCAATGTTAGCTTGATGGGGATAGCATTGAATCTATAAATTACTTTGGGCAGTATGGCCATTTTCACAATATTGACTCTTCCTAACCATAAGCATTAAATGTTTTTCCATCTGTTTGTGTCCTCTCTTATTTCTTTGAGCAGTGGTTTATAGTTCTCCTTGAATAGGTCCTTCATGTCCCTTGTTACTTGTATTCCTAGGTATTTAGTCTCTTTGTAGCAATTGTGAATGGCAGTTTGCTCATGTTTTGGCTCTCTGTTTGTCTGTTACTGGTGTATAGGAATGCTTGTGATTTTTGCACGTTGATTTTGTATCCTGAGACTTTGCTGAAGTTGCTTATCATCTTAAGGAGATTTTGGGCTGAGATGATGGGGTCTTCTAAATATACAATGATGTTATCTGCAAATAGAGACAATTTGACTTCCTCTTTTCCTAATTGAATACCCTTTATTTCTTTTTCTTGCCTGATTGCCCTGGCCAGAACTTCCAATAA
>CAUYQU010104932.1:0-10748 GCA_963574635.1 Cheracebus regulus
TTTTTTTTTTTTTTTTTTTTTTTTTTTTTTTTTTTTACTGTCCTATAGTTTTGCGTTTTTTTAGAATGTCATATAGTTGGAGTCATACAGTATACAGGCTTTTAACATTGGCTTCTTTTGTGTAGTAATATGCACTTAAGATTCCTCCATGTCTTTTTATGGTTTGGTGGCTCATTTCTTTATAGTGCTGAATAATATTCCATTGTCTGGATGTACTACAGTTTATTTCTTCACCTACTGAAGGATATCTTGGTTGCTTCCAAGTTTGGGCAATTATGGATAGAGCTGTTATAAACATCTGTATGCAGGCTTTTTTGTTACATGCAGGATATAAGCTTTTAACTCATTTGGGTAAATAGCAAAGGGAATGATTGCTAGATTGCATGGTAAGAGTATATTTAGTTTTATAAGGAACTGCCAAACTGCCTTTCAAAGTGGTTGTACCACTTGCATTCCCACGAGAAATGAATTGGTCTCTTTATGAAGTATTTATTTTCCTTTGCTGACTAATTTTAACAGCAGGATTCTAGCACTAGGTGGAAAATGTATATGAGTTTCTGATGTGTGTCAGATACTGTCCTAGGTGCTGAGGTTATAATAGTGAACCCAACACAAATCTCTGTCTTCATGGAGCTTATGTTTCAATGCAAATGTTTTTACACTTCAGAGTTTTTTTTTTTTGATTAAGATTTGAAATATAACATTCAAAAATAAAATGTCAGCTGGGTGCAGTGGTTCACACCTGTAGTCCCAGTGCTTTGGGAGGCCAAGGATGGGAGGATTGCTTGAGGCCAGGAGTTTGAGACCAGCCTGGGTAACATAGCAAGACCCTGTCTCTACAAAAAATAAAATAGCCAGGCATGGTAACTTGCGCCTGTAGTCCTAACTACTCTGGAGGCTGAGGCAGGAGAATTCCTTGAGCCGGGGAGTTTAAGGTTATAGCAAGCTATGATCACACCATTGCTCTCCAGCCTAGGCAACAGAGCAAGACTCTGTCTCAAAATTAAGTAAAATAAGGCTGTCAAACCCAAACCAAATACGTGTCAAACCCAGACCTGGTTCTCATCACATGCCATGCCTTCTAGTAAAATGTTGGTCTTCGAATACCAACAAAATACTTCATAACCTGGGAAACCAATCACTCTAACATTTGTAGCTCTGTCTTGAAATATTAAAACCATTTACCTGTTCTTAGACATATTTTCTTTTTCTAGTTTAAAAGTGTTCCATTCTGTCATATTCCACCTAGTGCTAGAATCCTGCTCTTAATATAGGTCAGCACAGGGAAAGAAATACTCTGTAAAGAGACCAAAAGACCTTTTAAAATAGGCTATGGCCAGGCCCAGTAGCTCATGCCTGTAAATCCAAGCACTTTGGGAGTCTGAGGCTGGAAGATTGCTTGAGCCCAGGAGTTCAAGACTAGCCTGGGCAAGGTGGCAAAACCCCATCTACACACACACACACACACACACACACACACACACACACACACACACACACACACACACACACCCTACTTAATTCTCTCTGGGGCACACCTGTAGTTTCAGATATTCTGGAGGCTGAGGTGGGAGGATCCCTTGAGCCTAGGAGTTTGAGGCTGCAATGAGCCATTATGACACCACTGCACTCCAAGCCTGGGTGAGAGAGTCAGACCCTGTCTCATTAAAAACTAAAATATCTACCTTAAAGCAGCAAATTTTGTATTTGATGTAATGAATTAACAAACTATATAGACTGCTTTATAATATCTGTCTTTTAGGATAGTGTCTTAGTCTCTGGGAATGCTGTGTGTATTCCAAGTCATCATTAAAATTAGTTTTCATTTTCTTAAAAATTTTTAAACATATATACATTTTATTGGAGTTTTAAAATTCAAAAATGAGAACATTATTTTTTCAAAGCCAAGTAACAGAAGAGTATATAAAGTCAATTTGGTGCATATCTCTTTACATTTCTTTCTATGCTCATGTAAAACATACATGACTTATGTAATTATACACATGTGCTCCCAATCTCATCTGTATTAAATTTTTTTTGTTATACTTTAAGTTCTGGGATACAGGTGCAGAATGTGCAGGTTTGTTACATAGGTATACACGTGCCATGATGGTTTGCTGCACCCATCAACCCGTCATCTACATTAGGTATTTCTCCTAATGTTATCCCTCCCCTAGTCTTCCCCCCACCCCCCGACAGGCCCCAGTGTGTGATGTTCCCCTCCTTGTGTCCATGTGTTCTCATTGTTCAACTCTCACTTATGAGTGAGAACTTGCGGTGTGTGGTTTTCTGTTAGTTTGCTGAAATGATGGTTTCCAGCTTCATCTATGTTGGTTTTCATTTTTATGATAGTTAATTCTTGGACATTAAGGGGAATAATTATAAAACACAGTTGCTTCTATAGCAAGGGAAATCACTAATGGTTAAAAAAAACAACAACCAGTAAGTGTTGTCTAGTTGTTTAAGCAGCTTTGATTGAGGCAAATAAGTAAAACAAAGCTGTGAGAAGTAGGGAATATTAAAAAAATCTGTGCGCATGCCCTCACCTTTGGGAAGAAGTCCTTTCTGAAGGCTCTCTTCTGATTCTTTGAAGCAACTGTTTAATAATTAAAGAAAATTATAGGTAAAAGGCAAATTCTTGTGAACTTTTGCTCATTGCTAGATTATTAGCCACAACTAATTTTTTAAAAATGTAAATGAAGCAAGTTTATATTTTTATATCTTTAGATTGTATCATTTTGTAACTCTATTTTAGGGAAATAGAGGCCAGCATATTAAAACAGTAACTAGGGGCTGGACATGGTGTCTCACACCTGTAATCCTAGCACTTCGGGAAGCTGAGGTGGGTGGATCAACTGAGGTCAGGAGTTTGAAACCAGCCTGACCAACATGGCGAAACCCCGCCTCTACTAAAAACGCAAAAATTAGCTGGATGTGGTGGTGCGTGCCTGTAATCCCAGCTACTCGGGAGGCTGAGGCAGGAGAATTGCTTGAACCCGAGAGGCGGAGGTTGCAGTGAGCTGAGATCACGCCATTGCACTCCAGCCTAGGGGACAAGAGCAAAACTCCGTCTCAAAAAACCCCCAACAAAACAAAAACAAAGCCCACAGGAAAAAAAAAAACACCTTAGTAACTAGGACTAACTATATACTGTTTTAGACTGACAGTGTTTTTTCTTTCTTTTTTTTTTTTTTTGAGACGAAGTCTCACTCTTTTCCCCTAGGCTGGAGTGCAATGGTGCAATCTCGGCTCACTGCAACCCCCGCCTCCCGAGTCTAAGCACTTAACCTGCCTCAGCCCCACCGAGTAGCTGGGATTGCAGGTGCATGCCACCACGCCTGGCTTTTTTTTTTTTTTTTTTTTGTATTTTTAGTAGAGACAGGGTTTCACCATGTTGGTCAGGCTGGTCTCGAACTCCTGACCTCAGGTGATCTGCCACCTCAGCCTCCCAAAGTGCTGGGATTACAGGTGTGAGCCACCACACCCAGCCCTTTTTTTCTAAAAGAGAATGAATGCCAGTAGATATAGGAAGTATCAGAACCAAGCCATTGCCTGGTTAAAAGGAGTACCTCTGCATAATAGTTACTTATCGACTCTTTTGTAATAAAATATTTCAGGCATGCAAAACTAGAGAGCTAACCAACAAATAACTGGTATGCACCACTCCCTATAAGAAGTAAAACAGTCCAGCTAGAGTGAAAGCTTCCTATGTCCCCTTCTCTGGTCTCATTCCCCTCCCTCCCTACCCTGGAGGTTACCACAGTTCTGATTTGGTGTACATGATTTGAAGATTTCTTTCTACTTTTATTGTATATATATGTTAATATGTATATTTGTGTATATATAAATCACTAAAAAATGTATTGTTTTGGATGTCTTTTCAACATAAGGAATGCTGTATTCTGTGTAACCTTCTGCAATTTGCTTTTCCTCTCATTATGTTTTTGGAATTCATCTTGTTGACACATGTAACTTCAGTTCATTTATGTTTCCTTTTAAAAAATCTTTATTAGTTACATTTACAATGACTCATTGTTACAGTGCAATAAAGAGACCCTTATGCCAAAGGGAAGTAGGTGGCATTTTTCCTTATTTATATAGAATGTCACATGACTGGGGGACTGTTTGAAACATGTATGAACATTAAGAACACCTTTATAGACAGCAGAATGCACACTTATATTCTTGAGGGTGCTAGGGAATGTTTGAGCTAATTAATTGACTTTCATGGCCTTTCTTTTTTTCCCTCATCTTTTATTTTTTTGAGATAGGGTCTTGCTCTGTCACCCAGACTGGAGTGCAGCAGTCTGCTTATAGCTACTGTAGCCTCTACCTCCTGGGCTCAAACGATCTTCCTGCCTCAGCTTCCCAAGTAGCTGGGAATACAAGTGTGCAGCACCAAGCTTGGCTAATTTTCTTTTTAAAAATTTGTTGTGGAGATGGTATCTCATATTGCCCAGCCTGGTCTCAAACTCTTGGGCTCAAGTTATCCTCCTGCCTCAGCTTCCCAAAGTGTTGGGATTACAGGTGTGAGCCACCATGCTCTGCCTTTTCTCATCTTTTTTAAAATGGAAAATCTCAAATAAGCAAGTAGGTAGAATAATGCATTAAACCCTGCTGCACTTGCCATTCAGGCTCAACAACCATCAGTGCATGGTTAATTCTATTCCATCTACATTTCCATCTTTGTTCCCTCTCCCATTTGTTATTCTGAAGCAAGTCTTAGACATCATATGGTTCATAGGGCTTATCTTTAAGGAAGGAACCAGGGTAGGCAGAAGGAAATGGAAACATACAGGGGTTTAAGTTGGGCAGAAAAGGTACTGTGGCCTATGGTCAAATGGCAAGACTGATGATGGTTCAATACAGTCAAACCTTTGGCTGTCATGGAGATAGCCGGGCTTGAGGACTGATTTAGAATAGTTGGGAAACCTGTAGGGAGATTGAAAAAGTAACCAACTGAAGACCAGGAATACAAGGTAGATTTGAACATTGTCCTAGTTTCACACTCCTAAGTAGGGGTTGTCCTATTTTAAGGGTGTAGACAATTGGTTTTGAGGAAATCTTGAGTTGTATTGCTAATTATTTATAACTTACTTTTTTTTTTTTTTTTTTTTGAGACAGAGTCTTGCTCTGTCTCCCAGACTGGAGTGCAGTGGTGTGAGCTTGGCTCATTGCAACCTCCGTCTCCTGAGTTCAAGCAATTCTCCCTGCCTCAGCCTCCTGAGTAGCTGGGACTATAGTCACCCACCACCATGCCCAGCTAATTTTTATATTTTTCAGTAGAGACAGGATTTTTCCATGTTGGCCAGGCTGGTCTTGAACTCCTGACTTCAGGTGATCCGCCCACCTCAGCCTCCCGAAGTGCTGGGATTACAGGTGTGAGCCACTGTGCCTGGCCTGCTTATAACTTTAAAAAGAGAAAGGGTTTTTTCAAACTCTATTGTTTTGCATAGGCAGGTTTCTCTTGTTTTGTATTCATGGCATGCTATTCTTCATACTTATCTATTGGTGGGCAACTAATTAACCTGGGTTGCTCAGGACTGAAGAGTTTCCTGGGGCATGGAACTTCAGTCTTCAGATAGTCCTAAGCAAACTGGGATGGTCACCCCCTCTCTTGGTTGCTGCATTAGTTATCTATTGCCCTATAATGAGTTACCACAAACAGCAGCTTAAAGCAGCACACAGTTATTATCTCCCAGTTTCTGTGGGTCAGGAATCTGGACATGGCTCAGCTGGGTCCTCGGCTCAGAGTTTCATAAAGCCATAGTCAAGGTGTCTGGAGCTTGGAGACCTCTGTGGAGGTCCAACACTTGGTTGCAGAATTCAGTTCCTTGTGATTTTGAAACAGAGGCTCTCAACTTCGAGGCCTCCTGCAGTTCCCTCCACATGGCCTTCTCCATAGGCAATTCGCAACATGGCTGTTGGTTTCTACAAGGCCGGCAGGAGAGTCTCTCTCTCCAGTCAGCTCAGACAAGTGGCATTCCATCACTTTTGCCATAGTCCGTTAGTTAGAAGCAAATCACAGGTTCTGTCTGCTCTCAAGGGGAAGGGATTATACAAAACACCAGGAGGTGAGAATTTTGGGGTGGACGCCTTAGGATCTTTCCACCACACTTGCTTTCCAGGATTTGTCTGAAGTAGAAAATTATTCTGTTTAGCCTTTTGTGGCCAGAATATATGTATGTTTTGCTCAGCCACTAATTTAGAATTCCTTTATCTTTTTAAGAAACGTTTTCATGCATAATTCATCCTAAGTAGAACTGGCAAAAATGTAACTTCGTAGGTATTTTCAATTTTAGTCTCTAGGCAATTGTTTTTCTTCTTAACTAGTAGAAGGCAGGAAAAAAAAGTGGAAAAGCAGATGTGAATGCCCTGACTGGCTACTCAGGGGTCTGTGAAGTTAGATGTGGAAAAGAACTACATTTTTTTTTTTTACTAACTGCCCCTCCCCCAACTGAAATTGAGCACTTCCTTCTATTATGCATGTAGGAGAAAAACCATAGCAGCGTTTTTTTTTTTTTTTTTTTTTTTTTTTTTTTTTTGAGATAAGGTCTTGCTCTGTCACCCAGGCTGGAGTGCAGTGGCACAATCTTGGCTCACTGCAACCTCTGCCTCCTGGGCCCAGATGATCCTCCCATCTCAGCCTTCCGAGTAGCAGGGGCTACAGGTGCACGCTATCACACCCAGCTAATTTTTGTATTTTTTGTCGAAACAGGGTTTTTCCATGTTGCCCAGGCAACAGGGTTCACTGTTTTTGGTTAAATGACAGCAGTGCTGCTGGCAAGTCCATGGTCAGGAGTGAGATTCTGTCAGGCTGCTATGGTCCTTCCTCCTCCAGTCTGTCCTGCAGGAAGCCCAGGGTGGATGGGTGCTCAGCTGTTTCCTCTGAGACCTCACCAGGGACAGTTCCTACAGTCCCGGCTCTGAGCTTTGCTCCCGACCTTTTTATCTGGACTTCTCAGCTGTGCTTCACTGCGAAGGAGGAAGAACAAGCCCCTCTGGAGCAAGTGGCAGCTGCTTGTTGGGCCTGTTTTATTTACTAATATTGACTCTACTTCAGAGACTTGGGCTAGAATGTAGACTTGAAGAAAAAAGTCATTTTAACAGACTTGAGAAACTTAGTCATCCTCATAATATCATTCAGAACCAGGAGAGGCCATTATTAACATTAGGCTAGTAGGAAATGTTCACTTTGACTGAATTCATTTGTAACACTTTGCTACTGGTTTACAGAAAAATACTTCGGTTCAGTATCCTTGAGGTAGGTAATTAAATGTTTCACCTGTGTTAATTTTCCAACTAATTAAAGTGAATCCCATAAATTCCAGCAATTAAGAATTGTTTTTGGCTGGGTGCGGTGGCTCATGCCTGTAGTCACAGCACTTTGGGAGGCTGAGGTGGGCAGATAGATCACTTGAGGCCAACCTGGGTAAAATAGGGAGACCTTGTCTCTACAAAAAAATACAAAACTTAGCTGAGCTTGGTGGCACGTGCCTATAGTCCCAGCTACTTGGGAGGCTGAGGCAAGAGAATTGCTTGAATACAGGAGGCAGAGATCAGTCAGCCGAGATTGCACCACTGTACTTTAGCCTAGGTGACAGAGCAAGATTATGTCTCAAAAAAAGAAGAAAAGATTGTTTCTTAAGTGTAGGCTTTCTGAAATGTGTAGTGTTTGCTTCATGCCTTCAAAAAACATATTTAATACAATAATCTCTTTGCCTCTCCTTTACTTCAGAGTCAGCCTTGTGAAAAATAGATGATGATACACCAACAGTTTTTTGCCCTTGGAGATGTTTGGCGTGCTCTTCTGAGTTTTTTTTAATTTAAAATTATTTTAAAATGTTTTAACTCGCCTTTGCATAATCTCTGCTACCCTTATAGACCCAGTACTGAGTAAAGCATGTAAAATTTAGCATGCGGTTGTTTTAGCCTCTTTTATTCTTTACTGTAGATCAAGATTTTTTAGTCTCAGCACTACTGACACTTTGGGGCTGTATCATTCTTTGTTGTGGAGGACTGTCCTGTGCATTGTAGGTTGTCAGGTAACATCCTGGTCTCTACCCACACGATGCCAATAGCTATTCTTTTCCTGGTGTGACAACAAAAAATGTTTTCAGACATTGTCAGATGCCTCCTGGGGGCAAAATTTAGTTCTACATACGTGATGATAACAACCATGATAGCAGCCAACATTCATTCACTGATTACCATGTATTTGGTTTTACCATATAATTTGTAAAATGTTCCGCATTTAATTCTCACAACTAAACCGTAAGATAGTTATTGTGTCATCCCCATTTTGAAGAAAACAAAAGCTGAGGCACTGAGGTTCACTTACTTGGCCAAGGTCACATAGATGAAAGTGACTTCTTGAAATACCTTTCTATATACATATATATATGGGTTAAATCTCAGTCTTGATTGAGGAGACAGGCTAAAAAAGAATGTGAAAGTAGGGAATTTCCTGATGATGTCTCAATGGAGAGGCTATCTATTTCATAGCAATTTTGTGTAAATGCTGGGATTCTTACTTAAAGTGGGTGATTCCATGGGCATGTGTCTTAGTAAGGGACTTGGATCATTTCTAAGAAGCTTCTATGGCATGGTAAAGCAGAACATAAGACAGTCTAGGGTCAAGGATAACTGATCAAACCTTGGAACCAAGGAAGCCATTGGAAATTGGGGTAAGGCTATATATCACTCAGGGTCCCACAGGAAATGGCATGCTCAAAGGGTTTTAGTGAAAAAAGGAATGTTGAGGCATGAAGGGACTATAGAAGGAAGCTATTGCCATCCCTAGACCTGGAGGGGCAAAGGAAGGGAATGTCATTGCTGGAGCTGTGAAAGGTACTCCCTCTACAGGAACAATGGTCATAAAATAATATAGCCTTTGCCAGAACTATGACCAGAAAGGGGCTAATGGGATGAGGGGATTTGGGAGAAGTAACCAGTTTCTGTCTCCTGCCCTCTGATTTGCTGCAGTACCTCTCATTGTCCTAACCCAACTAGAAGCCAGAGGCAACAGAGTCTGGGTGTTGAAGCTTATCGAGGTTAGCCTCTTGGGCTGAGTGGATGAAAAGGGCTAAGAGTGGTTCTAGGGGGGCAAATGGAGCAAAAAACCAGCACAGGCTATAAGTAGGAGTGGGAAACACTACCCTGGGTCCTAGGGAGGTTGGGGCATGGCCAGTGGTAGGACCAAGAAAAGTCATTTTGTGCCAAAAAGAGCCTGGAGATACAGACCTCCATGAAGGAGAAGAGAGGGTTGGATAGGAGTGACTGGTTCATCTGAAGTTCTTCCTAATTCTCCAGGGAAGCCTTGAGGAATGTGGGGTTGTTTGCATTTGGATATGGAAGTATGTATGTGTGTATACTTTTATTTATTTTGAGACAGGGTCTTGTTCTGTCGCCCAGGCTGGAGTGCAGTGGCACCATCACAACTCACTGCAGCCTCTATCTCCTGGGCTCAAGTGGTCCTCCCACCTAGGCCCCCCACGTAGCTGGGACCATAGGCATGCATCACCATGCTCGGCTGATTTTTAAACTTTTGTTGAGACAGGGTCTCACTATATTCCCCGGGTTGGCCTTGAACTCCTGGGCTCAAGTGATTCTCTCACTTTGACCTCCAGAAGTGCTGGGAATACAGGTGTGAGTGATGACACCCAACCTATATGCATATTTTTGGTCAGAGTGAGGCTTTCTCTGAGTTGCAGTGTTTGTCCTTATTCATGACACTGGGAAACATATAACAATGGAGTGACCCTCTTGCAGATTCTGCTAGGAGTAGCTACATATGGTGGGAAAGGTTGCCATGGGAATGGAGATAAATTCAAGGCAGAAGAGAGTATTTTATAATGCTTGGGGGTATGGCCAAGCATTAGTTTTGCTTTTTCCTTCCCTATAGGGTAGGATTTCTGTAGGAATTTTCCTTACCCAAAAATAGCTATATGTGCTCCCGAAAAGAAAAAGCCCAGGACCAGATGACTTCATGGCTGAATTCTACCAAACATTCAAAGGAGAGTTAATACTAATCCTTCTTAAGCTCTTCCAAAAAACAGAGGGAGTACTTCCAAACTAATTTTTTGAGGCCAGCATCACCCTGATCACAAAGCCAGATAAAGATACCGTAAGAGAAGAAAACCACAGGTCAGTATGTCTGATGAACATAGATGCAAAAATCCTAAATGAAATACTAGCAGACCAAATTTAACAATACCTCAAAAAGATTATACACCAAGAGAGATCCAAGATGGCCAATTAGCAGCAGCTCAGGAATGTAGCTCCCAGTGAAAGCGCAGAGAGCAAGTGGATGCTGCACTTTCAGACGAATTTTTGTTGTCCACAGAACGGGAGATTCCCGGCAGAGGAGCCCCACGGGTCGCCAGTGCGACTCTTTTGGCTAGCACAGCTGTTTTGCCAGTGCCCTGCTGCAGCGCTTCTAGGTGCAGAGTATATGGACGGACGGGCTCGGCTGGTCCCATCCCCACAAGGAGAACAGCAGTTGGAAGCGCTGAGGACTGAGAGTTTCACAGCAAGCACAGCCGAAACTGGGAAGGTCCAGCTCTGTGGGGAATGGGCATCGCCAAAGGAAAACTAAGAAACAGAAAAAACTTCATCACCGGGTGGAGAGAGATCCAAGATGGCCACGTAGCAGCAGCTCAGGATTGTAGCTCCCAGTGAAAGCGCAGAGAGCGAGTGGATGCCGCAATTGCAGACGAATTTTTGATGCCCACAGACTGGGAGATTCC
>CAUYQU010104934.1:0-95503 GCA_963574635.1 Cheracebus regulus
AACGATGAGAGAATTTCAAACTAGTTTCTGCCCAGAGATTGACAGCAGCATCACCAGCCTTAAAAGAACTCCTGAGAACACATGGACACAGGGAGGGGAGCATCACACACTGGGGTCTGTTGTAGGGGAATAGGGGAGGGACAGCGAGGGGTAGGGAGGTTGGGGAGGGATAACATGGGGAGAAATGCCAGATATAGACAATGGGGAGGATGGAGGCAGCAAACCACATTGCCATGTATGTACCTATGCAACAATCCTGCATGTTCTGCACATGTACCCCAGAACCTAAAGTGCAATAATATATAAATATATATATGCATATATATACATATGTGCATATATATGTATAAACTACTGAGAGGTTCTGGTGCAACAGGCGGCATAAAAGAGCAACCACATTCCCTAAAAAGACTGTTCTGTTGCACCCCCCATCCCAACTTCCACCTCCCATTTTCCAAATCAACATTTCCCCAAAGAAAAAGGGACTTACCCTACTATTACTATAACAAAATCCAGTAAATTCCATCCATTCCTAACATAAGCATTAGGATGTAGCAATAATCCGTACGCTATAATCTTCAAAAATGTCTCGACTGTAAAAATAATCAGGAAGGCATATTCTACTTTTTCCTGTGAAGAAAAACAAAGAAACATGCCAAAAAAGTAGGGGCAGGGGAGGAAGAGGAGACAGAAAAAGGAACAGAGATTAGAATCAACATCTTAGACATATAAGCATTTTCCTCCAAGCAAAGTTTTATTATGGGAAACGGAACAATTACACTGCCCTTGGGCCAGGAAGGCATTTACATTCTAACGAATCTCTCATAAGCAACTAAGTGCACAACACTTTTCATTCCAGGCTGCGTGACTGCATTTTGCCACCTGCCCCAATGTGTGTGTGATGAGTCTGCCTAGGACGTAATGGGCATGTTTGTTATTTGCACACATTTGCAAAACGCAGCATGTTTTCCTCCTGAGGTTGCCAAATCAGGCCCAGAAAAGCACAAGGGTACAACAGAGATTCCAACGGTGGCTTTGAACAGAATGTCCTCCGGAAGAAATGAAGATGCATCTGTTTTGACCCTCTCTTCCACTTGGGTTTATGTCTGACTTCGAAGTCAGAGTCAGCTTTGTCACTGAGCAGCAAGGTGACCTTGGCCAAGTCCCTCCCCTCCTCTGGACATTAAGTTTCTGCATCCACACAGTAAGGGAAGAGAATTCAAGACGGCAAACACCCTGCCTGCTTACTGGCATGCCACCTCTCCTGGCTGACCTTGTGACAGGTCACCATGTACTTTCCCAGGAAACCCGGGCTCAGTACCTGACCCTTTCTCTTGTGTCTGTCCCAGCAGCCATGCCCATTTGACTGCCACAGACCTCACAGTTACCGCCCATGGGCTAAATGACTCTTAGAACCTTTCCAGTTCCAACCCATGCAACTCCATGAGCTGTGGAAAACATATCAAATTAGCAAGTCTAAAAACTATGTCTCTTGCCTCTTTTATAAATGTTTTCTTTATACGGCTTCAGTTTCACTAGAAACAGGGACCGACGGAGATGTGTGTAATTAACTTTCCAAGAGGCATCCCCAGGCATGAAGCTACTTAAATAACAAAGTATCATCAGTAACTGTAACTTTTCAATATAAAATATAAAGTCCTATATTAATATGAGTGAGACCTGAAAAATTACCAACATCTTAGAGAAATGGAAGTCATGAAATTCACTCGTTAAAATACCTAGTGCAAGAAGTCAAAATAAATAAGGCTCAGGAAACACTTATGTGAACACCACTTCTAAATGACAGGCACTGTACCAGGAGCCAGAAAAATGTCCCCACTATGGTACCTGTCATTTAGTCTGCTATGTGTGTGTAGGGGGGTGCAGAGGGGGAAATTTCGAATGTACACACAGAGAATTTCTCAAGAGTCCCAGAAGCAGTAACTGACAAGAGCGATTCTGTATCTTCAATCCTCTGATCAGGCCAAAGCTTTAGTCTACTTCTCCCCACGCCCTCCTTCTCACAACTAATTCCAGGGGGAAAAACATTGCTGTGTTATACGTGATCACTATTATAGACATAGTTTATGCAATATACAAATATGTATTTTTAAATAAATATTACGTTTCTGAAGAGAATAGTTTTTATTCAGAAACATGTTTTAAAACACAAATTTTAAGATGATACCCATAAGGCTGACCCTTTGAAGGACTGTTAACTTAAATGTTTGCTTGCAGAAGCCCCAACACCCTTGCACATGTAAATGGGAGCCTTGCCTGCGCTGCTCCTGGGCTCTGGCTGTTTGCTGCCAGAATGGCTGCCCTCCTGTCACCAGCCGTGCCAAGCAGAACTTCCCTTCGTCGTGCCACAGGTATCCTCCCTCTTGACCACTGGGGGAACCATGCAGCCATGGCCATGCATCCCAGCCTTCACCCCATTATCCATCTTTGCTGGTCATGTAAAAGCCAGTTCATCAGGGCTTCCTCCCAAGGACATGGTGGTTGTGGTTCCTGCCATTTCTAAACACCTGCCCTCCAGAGCTCCCTTTGCCCCTCAGAACACCATTACAACAGTCTAGTGAATGAACTGTTTCTTTGTTTTTGAGAATAAGCCAGCATCAGTGTGTTTATAATTTAGAAAGCCTAGCTCATCCCCAACCTCTATACTCACACCCCCTCTATACCTTCAGACCAGTCCTGTTCTCAGCCCACTCACCCCATGCCCCCATGCCTACTTTCCCCATGCCCTTCCCACAGCTACATGAGATGCCAGGCTTAGAGCTACAATGATGCCCTTCCTTTCTTGCTGTCCAGATTCCCTGTCACCTGGTTCCTTGCTACATCCCCCAGGGGAGTGCTCCCTCAGGAGGCATGTGGGGCATGGCTGTTGGAGGAAACAATGGCTGGCCCACTCACACCACTGTGGTATTCTGAGGAGCAGGGACCAGCGTTGCCACTGGATAGGGAGAAAGATCCAGGAAGGCCTCAATGAGGCTGTAACTTTAACTCTGAAAGCTCAAAGAAAAAGGAACTCTGTCACTTTAACCAGATGCAAAAATCCCTGAAAATGCCAATCCACTGTGCCCACATCAGACCCTGACCACCAAATGCAGACTGTCAATATGCTTGAGACTTAGAGTTCTAAGGGAACCAGAGAAGCTAAAAACAGCACACTGATTTTAAAATTCATCCCTTTTTATCCTTGCTGCTTTATTTACTAGGCCAGACAGAAAAAAAAAGAAAAAAAAAAAAAAGCTTTTGCTGCCATCAATATTCATAGCAGTTACATCCCTACGTCAAGACAGTACACTATACTTCAGAGCAGAAAAACAGGGCAGAGAACAGACAGTACACCTCCCAAACACAGCTTGTTTTTCCTCTTTGGCTTTTATTTAGAACTAATTTTGCCACAGTAATACAAGGGCCATTAGTATAAATGAATTGTTTAACGTTCTTTTTTCTTCTCCTTTGCCCTCTCCCTGCTTCTTTTTAAAGAATTTGGCTTCTCTTTCCAAAATTCTTAGTGAATTATTTGATGGAACTCTTTATAGGAAACACAAACTTCCTTTAATGCATTCTTTATTACGGAGATTCTACCATGTGCCAACTGAACAACTGCTGCTTGGAGGGCAGGCAGACCAGTTTATCTAGAAGCCAGTGTTGTCCCAGTCCTCAGTCCTGCCACTAAAATGGAATCCCATGAAACAGGTATAGCTTCACATTCAACAAACTATTATTTTTAAATCTTGCAAAACATTGTTCAGGAGAAGTGGGATAATTACTTGCTTTACAAAATGATTGTTCATTTGAGAAAAGAATGTTGAATTTGCAATTTGAAAAGGAAGCCAACAAGAAAGTCAGGTTCATCACCAGGCAGGCGAGGTGGGACGGTGGGCCCAGCCAAGGCAGCTGGGTAAGAGGTGACACACAGAAGACACCGAGTCTGTGGCCACGATGGATGGAAACACAAGGGAAGAAGCACTATCAGGGATGAGAGACTGGGATGGTAGAAGAAGGGGTCAGAAGGAACTCTCTAGAACCAGACAGGAAATAAGGCATCCCTGGTACAAATGGCCTGAGCAGAAGCTGTACCTTAAGAGCCCTTCCCCAGGTTCAGTAGAAAGAGTAAATGATTCCTGCATCTCATCCCCCACCATGTGCCAGGCACTCAGTCACCTACCAGCAGGGATTTCTTCTTCTTCGCAGGAGATCCTGAGTGGGCAGGGCCCGCCAAACCTCCCTTTAGAAAACCACCATCAGAAACTACCCTATAGATGGACGGAAGTCCCCCATGAGAACGCAAGCCACTAGAGAAACAAAAGGCTTAAATCTAATTCTGAAACCCAAGGTATCTTCTTTAAACAGTGAAATTTCACCAACAGGACCAGCTCTAAACCAAGTCTCTAAACTAGTTAATAATCTCCAAATCAGTTAATGCTATACAGCATCTCGAGAAACAAGGACTGTCAACTAGCAGGAGGTGGGAGATGCCAGAATCCTTTATTAGATTTGGTACTGTCCTTTCCTACTTTAAGAATCCTCTTATTAGTGTTGTGGTATGAATGCTTGTCCACCTGTCTATCCATCTCTTCCTGAGCACCTGCATCCTCCTCAGCAAAGCCAGATCCTTGTCCTCCCAGAGCTCCCAAGCTGCTGTCAAAAGGTGAACGAAGGCTTAATGCAGCCAGCTAAGAGTCACTTCTCTGTTCTGCTCTTTCACCCACATGGCCCAAGACATTGGTAAGGCTTTCTGGATTATATCCTGCCAGAAGTCCCCCTCTCCCACTGACACCTTCTATGCCCTGCCAGTGCCCTGTGGTCCTGGGTTCCCTACTAAAGGGACCCTCTCTTTCTGTCTTTAACTCTAGCATCTAGGTGTATATTAGACATGTGTAAGGTATTCATAGGTGCTACTAGAAAGCAGAGGAGGAAAACAAAACGAAGGAATACAGCTACAGATCTAGACATGTAGGGGCTACTACAGCATGAGGTTTTGTGATCCTAGCGTATGTATTTTAAAAAAAAAAACAGGATATGTATGTATGTTTCTAAGTTACCATTAACCCTTTTTATCTTATTTTTTATTTTATTTTATTTTTTTAAAGATGGGGTTTCACCATGTTGGCTAGGCTGATCTCAAACTCCTGACCTCAAGTGATCCGCCCACCTGGGCCTCCCAAAGTACTAGGATTACAGGCATGAGCCACCAAGCCCAGCCAAACCCTTTTTTATAACAAGCCTGAAATAAACAGTCAAACTGCTGAGACAACAGCTGATCTCAGTATCTCACCTGGCCTCCCCTGCTATCCCAACCTGCAGCTCTTTGGTTAAGGACCTCATCCTTTCATCTTTCCCTAGCTGCTTCTTCCAACTTTCCCACCTCGCCTCCATAAGAGCGCTTCACCCCGAGTCATGAGCCAACCTGCTCCCTCCCACACGTTGCCAGTCGCCTTCCCACCTCCATGTCTTTGCCCTCCCCTGCTTTACCCACCTAGAGTGCCTGCCCCATGTATGTGAACTTCCCTCTTCTGATGAATGAGCATAGAGTTCTGTGATATGGGGCCAAAAACACACCCACTGTGGTTGAATGCAAGGAACACAGGGCCTGGAACCATATATCTGATTTCTGCTAGTCCCAGCTCAGCCACTGATTCATGCTGTGGCCCTTGGCCATGGTGGAACCATTCCACATCCTGTTCCCTTCTTTCTAAAATGGTCTTCCCATCCCCGTTTCTCATCAGACTAAGCTCTGCTTGCCCTTCAAGGCTGAGCTTAAATGACACTTCCTCAGCACAACCTCTACTGACCTCCCAGACAAAATTACAGCCTGCTGTTACACACTGTCAAAGCCCATTATACTTCTTCATGGACCTAATTCACAATATAAATTTAAATTTTAAAAAATTATCTCTTTAACAGAGAGCCAAAAAATAAATCCAGGCATTTATGGTCAACAGATCTTTGACAGAGGTGCCAAGAACACAGAGTGGGGAAAGAACAGTCTCTTCAATAACCGGTGTGGAACTAGACATCCACATGCAGAGGAATGAAAACAGTCCCTTACCTCACTCCATATACAAAAATCAGCTCAAAATGGATCAAAGACTTAAACATTAAGACCTAAAACAGTGAAAGTACTAGAGAAAAACACAGAGTGAAAGATTCTTGAAATTAGGGCAAAGATTTCTTAGATATGAGCCCATAAGCACAGGAAACATAAGCACAAAAATAAACAAATGGGACTATATCAAACTAAAATGCTTCTACACAACAAAGGGAAAACCATCAGAATAAAGAGACAACCTATGAAATGAGAGAAAATATTTTTAAACCATTCATTTGATAAAGGGTTAATATCAAAAATAGATAAGGAACTCAACTCAATTGCAAGAAAACAACGTGATTTTAAAATGGGCAAAGGACCTGAATGGACATTTCTCAAAAGAAGTCATACAAATGGGCAACAGATACATGAAAAAGTGATCAACATCGCTAATCATCAAGGAAATATAGATTAAAACCACAATGAGCCATCACCTCCCACCCATTAGAATGGCTATTGCCAAAAAGACAAGTGTAAGTGTTGGCAAAGATACGGAGAAGAGGGAAGCTTTGTACACTGTTGATAGGAATGTAAATTAGTACTGTCACTATGGAAAACAGTTATAGAGGGTCTTCAATTAAGGGTAGAACTACCACATAAGGCAGTGATCCTATTTCTGAAAATGTACATACAAAGGAAATAAAATCAGTATGTCAAAGAAATGTCTACCACTCTGATGTTCTTTCTAACATTATTTATAATAGCTAAGACATGGAATTGGCCTCCATGTTCATCAGTGAATGAATGGGTAAAGAAAATGTGCTATAACACAATGAAATACTACTCAGCCTTTAAAAAGAAGGAAATCTTGTCATTTGCAATAACATGGGTGAACCTAGAGGACACTACGCTAAGCTAAATAAGCTAAGCACAGAAAGGCAAATACTGCAAGACCTTACTTATATGTGCAGTCTAAAAAAGTTGAACTCACAGAAGCAGAGAGAAGAATGATGGTTGCCAGAGGTGGGAGTCAGGGAGACTGGGGAGATGTTAGTCAACATACACAAAATTTCCAAGTATACAAAAGTTAGATAGAGTAAGTTGAGGAGATCTATTGTACAACATAATGGATATAGTTACAACAATGTATTGTATACTTGAAAATTGCTAAGAGTATATTTTAAATGTTCTCACCACAGAAAAATAAGCATGTGAGGTAACAGATATGTCAATTAGCTTAATTTAGCCATTCCACAGTGTATGCATATATCAAAACATCATGTTGTACACCCTAATTATGTAGCTATTTGTCAATTTTTAAAAATTACCTCTTTAATATTTATCTCCTCCAATAAATTATTGTTCCTTTAAGGCTAGAGATCATTTCTATTTCATGCATCATTGCATTCCCAAGGCCTGTCACAAAAATAGATATTCAGTATTTATCAATGAATAAATAAATGGGCAAAATGAGAGGTTTTGACCAACTATTATTAAATGTCCCTTCCCGCTAAGAAGTTCTATGATACCAGGGCCTCCTCTGTTCCAGGAAGATGTCCATGAGTAGATGTCAGGGAAAGGCTCAGCACAGCCACCTGCTCCCTCATCATGGCCCTCCCTGCTCCGGGCAGGGTGTTCCAACCAGAAAAGGAGCCTGAACAAAGGCAAGCTGTTCAGGGCAAATGGCGGTCCACGTGGCTGGAGCACAAGGTGTGAGGACAGGCGGGAAGGGGAGGGAGAGGCCACAGGGACACCGTGGAGGGCAGACACAAAGGGCCCCAGTTGCCACCATACAGGGTTTGGTCTCCTTTTCTCATGTGTGAAATGAGTAGACTAAATCAGATGATCTCTTCCAGATGGAAAACAATAACTGTCTATGACCTGACAAGCAAAGTGCAAGCACAGGCTCCACAGGGAGGCTCTGTGAGGACCCAGAGCCCCCGGGAAGAGCTGACCAGGCAAGTGCAGGAAGAACTGAGAGCACTGGCTGCCTTTTCAACTGGCTGAGTCCCTTGAGGCCATTGTGCACGTTCAGGCTGGGCTTGCTGAGACACCATCTCATTCACCACCCTACACGTTTCAGGAGGTGACCCAGGGAAGCCGCAGAGCTATCACACAGCTTCTACAAGCTGATTCAACCTCTAGTAAAACTTTGGTGGGTAAGCCACAGGAGGCTGCTGGGCGGGCAGGCCTCAGCTCAGAGATGCTTGGCTGTAAACCGAGGTCATTTATTCCCTGCAGGTATTAATAAAGCATGCACTTAGAGGAACTCTGATGGGTACTTTAACACCACATTTACATGAAGAAACTGGCTACAATAGTGTTTGCCTTCATTTTTCTTCACCTTTGGTTTAAAAGTACAAATTTTATGTGACATTTGTGTCCCCCAAGTCTAATGCTAGTCTTGACAGCTGTGTCACCCTGTTTGAGACATTCACCTCTTTTCAGTTCCTTCATCCATAAAACAGGGACAATCATTCTTGCTTTGCCTTGCCCACCAGGGTTATGGTAAAAGCCAGATTAAGTAACAAGTAGGGTAGAGCTGTGCAAACTATAAAGCACCTCACAACAAAAGGCTCACCCTGACCAAGGACAGGCAAGACAGCTCCCCAACCTGTGAACGCACTTCTCGCTGTGGATGCAGCCTCTCTGAATAGGTTTCTCCTGAGATCCCATGACAGTCCAGGGACCCCACAATTGCCCAGATGGGGTAAGGCCTCTGCCCAAGATGCTGTCTAGAATGTGCCCAGGGATGACAAATGTAGGTGGTCAGCAGGGTGGCCTGGTGGACCACTGTCTGGAGCCCAGCTTCAAGGACACACGGTCTGTGGGAAGAGGGCGGCAGCATGCTTGGGGCGGCAGAGGCTGGCAGGGAGCTCTCCTCCTCCCCCGCAGAGCAAAGGCAGCGTCTGCTTTGCTGCCAAGGCTGGGACAGTTAGCCTGGATGGTAGCTATGTTAGTAACGATGGCCTTGCCCAGCAAAACTCCAAGGGTAACAGCACCCTGACTTTCTCCCAGGAACTGCTCCATTCCCATGCTCTCAGCCCAGGAGTACTAGGAGTTGGCACATAGCTAAGGTTTCTGGTCCGGGGATAGGCATACACCCCAACCCACACCAACCAGGCCCAAGGAGGGCAAGTCAGGGGCTTTCCCTGCAGCAACTAGGTAAGGAGTTCTGTTGGCTGGATTCAGCCCTGAGAGGCCACAAGCCTAGAGATGCCAGGGGGACATTGAGATGAAGAGCTAACACCAAGGGAAGCCAGTTCAAAAAATGAAGTGTGCCAGCCAGCCAGCAAAACTCAGAAGCACACACCTGGCCCTCATGCCACTGTATGCGCCCCTGGATCAAGTTGGGCCTACAGTCAAAAATTCCCTTCCCTTCCCTCCCCTCCCAATTTGGGCTTTTCAGTTATAAAAGCCACTAACGTAAGGCAGTTTGGGTTCAGTTTTTGTCACCTGCAAATGAAGGAGTCCCAGCTAAATATTAATACAATGGCGGGGGTTGGGGGCTGTAGGATCATTCCACATCTCTAAAACATTGAGGTATCTGAGAGAGAATCTTCAGTAGCTCCTCATTTCTCAAGAGACAACTTCTCTGAGGATTTGCTCTGACCCACCGGCCCAGCAGTGGTTCCCTATACACAGGACTTCCAAGCCCTGTAAGTCACTGCCCCTGGGAAGTCACCTAGGCTCAGCTTTACAAATTCACTCCTTCAATCTTGCCCATTCTCTACTGTCATCTTCAGTTTCAACTGGTTTCCTTGCTCTGCAAACTCTTGTAAACTCAATGCTTCGGACTTGCCTCGCTTCCCATCTCATGCATCCCAGGGGCATCGACTCTGAGCTCCTTTGGCAGAGGGTGCATTCTACCCTTGGCAGCCTTCACACCCAGCTTCGCCTCTAAGGCACTGCCCACTTCCACCCCATCTCACCTGGCAGTTCAGGGACCCTATTTCAGTTTTATTCAACACCATTCACTGGGTATCTGCTCCACACCAGACACGATCCTGAGCATCAGGGATTCAAAGATGGCTAAAATACTATTCATGTCCTCAAGGAGGATGGCAGATAACATATAAAAATTTCAGGACAGCAGAAGACAACAATCCAGGCTCAAACAGAGTACTAGGAGTCTCCTTAGGGGTGGAGAGGATGGAGCAGCTAATCGTGACCGGAGCATCTGGGAAAGCTTCTTGAGAAGCACAGGACTGCATCACATCTAAATTCCTCCATCTGGCATCCCCGAGGACCTGTGTGATCTGTCTACACTCAACCTACCAGCAACCAACTGATGTCTGTCTTGGCTCCAGCGAGGACAGCGCCCCTGCCTCATCTGATTCTCCTTCCTCGGCCACGTGTCTCCAGTCCCTCAGCTCCCACAATGTCCCGCATATCTGCATACTCACTGGAAGGTATGGTCTTCACGGCTGCTCTTCTCCAAGACTGAAAGTACTTCTGTTTGTCCAAATCCTGCTTCAACCTTTAAGGGAAGACTAAGGAGTTTCATTTCCTCTGAGCATCATTTCCCACCGCCCCTCCGCCCTGACTTTTGAAAGCCTAATGTACTTAGCAGGTGAACCAATGATCACCACATGCCTGCTGCCTCTGCCCACCACCCTGCACCATAGCAGACATTCCCACTGGTCATCGGGCAGCACTCTTCCTCCCTCCCGGCACCCTGAGGCAGTGTCACATGTAGCGCCACTCAGGCATCACCCACTGGGTGGAGCTGGCATCCAAGTTGAAACTGTTTGCCATCCAGAGCTAAAAATTACACCGCATGTTTGACATGTAATCATGAAAGTAACTAACTCGTATCAGCCAGGCGCAGTGGCTCACACCTGTAATCCCAGCACTTTGGAAAGCCAAGGCAGGTGGATCACAAGGGCAAGAGATCAAGACCATTCTGGCCAACATGGTGAAACCCCATTTCTACTGAAAATAGAAAAATTAGTCGGGTGTGGTGGCACGTGCCTGTAGTCCCAGCTACCCGGGAGGCTGAGGCAGAAGAAATGCTTGAACCCAGGAGGTGGAGGTTGCAGTGAGCCAAGATTGAGTCACTGTACTGCAGTCTGGTGACAGAGCGAGACTCTGTCTCAAAAAAAAAAAAAAAAAAAAACTAAAACAGTAACTCATATCAATAAACACTTGAGAACCAACCAACTATGCACAAGAGCAGAAAAGGGATGGGAAGGTGAACCTGTTGATACATTGTCTTGTATCATTTGCAGTTTATTAGTGCCTTGAGGATCAGAACCATTCCATCTACCTCTGCAGAATCCCCTCACAGTACCAAAGCAGAGGACTGGGCACTTCGCCTCAGCAGATTCCAAGAACCCATCATCTACACAAAAGGAAAACCAGAGCCATGATCTCAGGCTACGCTTCTCAGCACCTGGGCCAGCCATCCTGTCTTAGTTGTAACACCCAGGCCAGAATCCCATTGACCCCCTTCTAGTTGGAGTTGCAGAGTTATACTTTCTTTCTAAGCCAAGTCAGGCCTTTGCATCCCATCTCAATGGCTCAGGTAAACTTGGATGGCAATGACAATGTGCCCTACATGGGCTGATCAAAGTTATGTACTATCTCCCTGGGAATCTATGGCGTTCAGGTCAACCCTCCAATATGTCTACCTCCTTTGTCAAAAAGTAAGAAATGATGGCCAGGTGTGGTGGCTCATGCTTATAATCCCAGCACTTTGGGAGGCCAAGGTGGGTGGATCACCTGAGGTCAGGTTAGAGACCAGCCTGTCAACATGGTGAAATCCTATCTCTACTAAAAATACAAAAACTAGCTGAGCATGGTGGCATGTGCCTGTAATCCCAACTACTCGGGAGGCTAAGGCATGAGAATTGCTTGAACCCAGGAGGCAGAGGCTGCAATGAGCCAAGATCATGCTGCTGCACTCCAGCCTGGGCAATAGAGAGAGACTCTGTGAAAAAAAAAAAGTAAGAAATGAATGAACATTTCAAAACGGCAGGAACTGGTAAGTTTAAAATGGAACACTTTCATTTTGACAAGAAAGCAGTCATTCCTTTTCTCCATTAACAGAGATAAAGAAAAGCTTTTCAAATCTGTATATGGTTAAATTGACTGATATTTGAGTTAACAATGAAATCTCAGCTGGGCACAGTGGCTCACACCTATAATCCCAACACTTTGGGAGGCTGAGGCAGGTGAATTGCTTGAGGTCAGGAGTTCGAGACCAACTTGGCCAACATGGTGAAACTGCATCTCTACTAAAAATATAAAAAATTAGCCGGGCATGGTGGTGCATGCCTATAGTCCCAGCTACTCAGAAGGCTGAGGCAGGAGAATTGCTTGAACCTGGGAGGTGGAGGTTGCACTGAGCTGAGACTGCACCACTGCACTCCAGCCTGGGCGATAAAGTAAGACTCCATCTCAAAATAAATAAATAATATATATTTTTCAAACATGTTTCAGATGACATATATGCGTGCCTGGGAGTTACAACCTATTTATTACTGCTCACTAACATTAAAAAAAAAAAGTTGAAAAACACAACTCTACAAGCCAATAAACTGTAGCCACCCCTGGACACCAGTGGTGATAAATATTAACTCTTGCTCTCACACTCACTGATATACACTCTCTCCCTCTACCACATACACATCTACTGCTTGCAGTCAGGTGTACACACACCTCTTAGCTAAAACAGGGCTGTCAGAATAAAAGACACCTGTAACTCACAAAGTGAAATCGGGGGAGGGCTCCTTCTCTAGCTTCTTTGTGGCAAAGGTGGTCAATAAAGGATAAAAGCCCTTTGCTCTTTGAGCAGGGTCTACAGAGCCCGAGGCTGTAATTTTTTTTCTTTCTTTTTTTTTTCGGATCTGATTATTCCCATTGTCAGAGGCTGTAATTTTTGATGCATGTTTTTGTATCCTCATCCACTAAATGAGATGAATTCTTACCTCAGCTTTCTTGAAACAGTGAAGAAATCTCCCAATACAAAAATCTTTTAAGGAAGCCGAAGACTGCTTGCCCTCCAGGCAGCCATGAGGATGATGAAGAGTAGTTCAAAGCCTGGTCCTGCCCTTCTCCAGCCCTGTGGCCCTAGGCAAAGCACTGAACATCTCCAAGCAGCAGTCTGCTCACCCTCTCAACGGGCTCAACAGCACCAACTTTCTGGAATTGAGGACTGATAGACGGTGGGAATGCCTGGCACATGGTTTGTACTCAGCACCTGCTGTCACTGTGGTGCTTGTGTTCTGAGTGGTACACAGAAGGGTCTCGAGCTCTCACACAGGGGTACCTCTTAAAAACCAAGGGCTGCAGGGTTCTAGGAAGTTGAGACATCCTGCTCAGCTTCACTTTACATTCCCACAATGGGAAGGACCAAGGGCACACACCACCAAGCACACACACACACACACACACCCATTCATACCCCATGACTAGAAATAGTACGGAAGACTCAAAAAACACCAGCAAAATCCTATACAAAAACAAGCACCTCGAAATCACAGCCGTGGAAGTCCTGCTGGCCAGCTGAAAGCTCAAAACCACAGCTGTTCTGTTAATTCAGGTACAGGCAGATGCTTTTTTAATGGTTTCATAATTATTGAGAACAATCATCATTTTAATAATGATTCATGTTAGAAAAGGCAACAGGCTTCATCACAATTGCCTCAATTCAAAATTCATTAACACTGTAACCAACTGAAATCATTACATTTGAGCCCTATACTTCATAAACTTACCTTCTAAGGGGATTGTCAAGCTACTTGATTTCGATAGCCTGTATTTTAAAGCTACCTTTCTATGTCAGTATAGTTCACTGTCCATAGTTACCCCCTATAAATTGAGGCACACTCAAATTACCTTGAGAATCTGAACATGAAGGGCCCACGAAAGCTTAACCAGCTAAATAGATGCTATTTTCTAAATGTCTAGGTTTATTATTTATAAAACATCCTAGTGAGACAAAATGGAGCAAACAAATATAGGTCTTTCTTTAATTATAGTAATGTTGGTGAATCAGATCTCAAATGTCTGGAAATTAATACTTTCTACAACTTGTGATTCTGCTCAAATGCCACACTTAAAAAACCCAAATCTAGAACAAATAGCTTAACTGTATCATCCAGTCTTACATTTTTTACAACCCAGACCTATCAGGGTATAGATATGGGACAGGATTACCTCTGATTACCAGTAAAAGGCAAATAGGTGGGTTCTGAAAAGCATCTCTGTGGAGCTGACACTACTAGTTTGCCATTAACATTTTAAAAACCAGACATCCAGGAAATCAGGAGGAGGCAAGCTGAAATCAAGCTGGATGACTTCCTGGCTACCAGTTTGTCCTAAGCTGGAGAGCATAGTAAATATGGAAGCAATTGGGGTTCAAAATCCAAATTGGTCTAGCTCTACCACCTTGGGCAAGCACTCTGTGGTTTTTTTTGTTTTTGTTTTTTTGAGACAGAGTCTCCGTCACCCAGGCTGCAGTGTAATGGTGCAATCTCAGCTCACTGCAACCTCTGCCTCTCAGGTTCCAATTCTTCAGCCTCAGCCTCCCAAGTAGCTGGGACCACAGGAACATGCCACCATGCCCAGCTTCTTTTTTTTTTTTTTTTTTTTGGTAGAGACGGGGTTTTGCCATGTTGCCTAGGCTGGTCCTGAACTCCTGAGCTCAAAACGACCCACCCACCTCAGCCAACCAAAGTGCTGGGATCACAGGCATGAGCCACTACACCCAGCCCCCTGCCTTGGTCTGCTATCAGTGAAAGCATTGTTAAAAGGAGTACGTGAGATAATGTACAATGCTCAGCACATAGTATACACACAATTAATAGCTGTTATTATACAGGTGTGTCTCATTTTATTGTACTTCACACTTTGTTGGGCTTCACAGACAATGCATTTTTTTGTAAATTGAACGTCCGTGGCAATGCTGCATCAAGCAGGTCTATTAGTGCCATTTTTCTAGCAGTAAGCGCTCACTTTGTGTCTCTGTGTCATATTTTGGTAATTCTTGTGATATTTCTTTCTTTTTTTTTTTTTCGACAGAGTCTCGCTCTGTCACCCAGGCTGGAGTGCAGTGGTGTGATCTCAGCTTACTGCAACCTCCACCTCAGGGTTCAAGCGATTCTCCTGCCTTAGCCTCCCAGGTAGCTGGGATTACAGGTGCATGCCACCATGCCTGGCTAATTTTTTGTATTTTTAGTAGAGACAAGATTTCACCATGTTAGCCAGGATGGTCTCCATCTCCTGACCTTGTGATCCACCTGCCTCAGCCTCCCAAAGTGCTGGGATTACAGGCGTGAGCCACAGGGCCTGGCCTCTCGTGATACTTCAAACTTTTTCATTATTACCGTATCTGGTATGATGATCTATGATCACTTATCCTTGATGCTACTATTGTAAGTGTTTGGAGACACCACAAACTGTGCCCACAAAAGACTGTGAACTTAAGTGATAAATGTGTGTGTTCTGACTGCTCCACCAACCGGCTGTTCCCCATCTCTCATTCTCTGTCTTTGGGCTTCCATATTCCCTAAGACACAATTGCATTGAAATTAGACCAATTAATAACCCTACAACAGCCTCTCAGTAGTCAAGTGAAAGGAAGAGTCGCATGTCTCTCACTGTAAATCACAAGCTAGAAATGATTAAGCTTAGTGAGGAAGGCACGTTCAAAGCAAAGACAGGCTGAAAGCCAGGCCTTTTGCTCCAAACCAATAGCCAAGTTGTGAATGCAAAGCAGAAGTTCTTGAAGGAAACTACAAGTGTTACTCCAGTGAACACATGAGAAGAAAGTGAAACACCCTTATTGCTGATACAGAAAATATTTTCAGGGTCTGGACAGAAGATCAAACCAGCCCATTCCCTTATGCCAAAGTCTAATCCAGAGCAAGGCCCTAACTCTCTTAAATTCTATAAAGGCTGAAGAAGCTGCAGAAGCAAAGTTGGAAGCTAGCGGAGCTTGGTTCATGAGTTTTAAGAAAAGCAGCCATCTCCATAACATACAAGTAAAAGGTGAAGCAGCAAGTGCTGATGAGGAAGCTGCAGCAAGTTCTCCAGAAGATCTTCAATCACTGATGAGGGTGGTGACACCAGACAACAGAATTTCATGTAGATAAGACAGCCTTCTATTGGTAGAAGATGCCATCGAGGATTTTTCTAGCTAGAGAAGGGAATGCCTGGCTTCAAAGCTTCAACGGACAGGCTGATTCTCTCATTAGGGGCTAATGCAGCTGGTGGCTTTAAGTTGAAGCCAATACTCCTTTATCATTCTGAAAATCCTAGTGCCCTTAAGCATGATGCTAAATATGCTCTGCTTGTGCTCTATAAATGAACAGCAAAGCCTGAGTGATAGCGCCTCTGTTTATAGCATAGCTGACTATTTCAAGCCCACTGTCGAAAGCTACTGCTCAGGAAAAAACTCCTTTCAAAATATTACTACTCACTGACAATGCACCTGATCACCCAAGAAGTCTGACGGAGATCCATAAGGAGATGGATGTTTTCACGCCTGCTGATACAACATACGTTCTCCAGCCCGTGAATCAAGGAGTAATTTTGACTCCCAAAAGTCTTACAGTTTAGGGAATATGTTTTATAGGGCTCCAGCTGCCATAGATAGCAATCCCTCATATGGATCTGGGCAAAGTAAACTGAAAACCTCTGGGAGGAATTCATCATTCTAGATGTCATTAAGAACATTTGTGATTCACTGAAGAAAGTCAGTATTTCAATATTAACAGGAGTTTGGAAGAAGTTGATTCCAACGCTCATGGATGACTTTGAGGGGTTTAAGTCTTCACTGGAGGAAGACACTGTAGACATGGTGGAAATAGCAAAGAATAAGAATCAGAAGTGAAGACTGAAGGTGGAACTGAACTGCTGCAATCTCATGATAAAACTTGAATGAATGAGCTGTTGCTGCTTATGGATGAGCAAAGAAAGCAGTTTCCTGATATGGAATCTACTCCTAGTGAAAATTGTTGAAATGAAACAGAGTGTTTAGAATATTACATAAACTTAGTTGATAAAGCAGTGGCAGGGTTTGAGAGGATTGACTCCAGTTTTGAGAGAAGTTCTGGCATGGGTAAAATGCAGTCAAACAGCATCACAGGCTACAGAGAAATCTTTCATGAAAGGAAGAATCTATCAGTGTGGCAAACTTCCTTGCTGTTTTAAGAAATTGCCACAGCTACCCCAGCCTTCAGCAACCACTACTGTGACTGGTCAGCAGCCATCAACACCAAGGCAAGACCCCTTACCAGCAAAAAGATTACAACATGCTGAAGGCTCAGGTATCATTAGCATTTTTAGTAATAAAGTACTTTCAATTAAGGTGTGTACATTTTTTAGACATAATGCTATTGGACACTTAACAGACTACAGCATAGTGTAGACATAACTTTCATATGCACTGAGAAACAAGAACATTTGTGTGACTCACTTTATTGCAAATATTTGCTTTATTGTGGTAGTCTGTAACAACAAAACCAACCATATCTCCAAGGTATGCCTGTTTGAGCCATTGAGGGTAGAAGCTCAGGTCTTGACCTATTCTCCAACACTGCAGAAGCTCTCAGATTTCCTTCTAACCAACTTGTCAGTTGAACTGGCATTCTTTGTTCCTTCTGGCAGAAAGGTAATGACTAATGCTCAAGCTATACTGAACTCTCATGACTTCTTGGTTAATTTCTAGAGAGCTTACACATTTTTGTTCCCCGAGAGTTGAGCAGTTTGCTCACCAGGAGTTGGTGGTTGGTTCCCAAGTTTATGTCAGTTGGATCTGTAACTACCTAAATTAATTAAATACTGCCTTAAATAATGATATATGAGTGCAAAAGAAAGAGTTGTTGCTTCCAAAAACACCAGGCTGAATCCATTGGAGGTACTGGATAAGCAATGTGCTACGTTTTATTGTTGAATCAGATATGGATGGGCAACAAAAAAGATAAAGAAAAAAACCATAGACATTTAGAATTGCTCTCAACTTTCTTCTCCCGTATCTTTAAGTTCTTATTCTATCATTAAGTAAGATGCAACTGGAAATTGTGGACACATTGTAGGTGTAGCCTGTGCAAGCAAGAAAGTGGATATGCTGATCAGTAGGTAGATAATAATAAAAACAAAAACAAAACCTGTGGGCCTGATTCATCAGACTGGCAAATAATTGTCCAGTCATATATTCCAGGCTAAAATAATCTTTCAAAGGTGTCCTATCTTTTTAAATGAGCCTCCCTGTAACTGGCTTTTTAAATCAACCAACCTATCAGGTCAAATATAAGGACAGGTGCTGCAGGAAGCCAGTGAGAGTCATCAGGGCTTACTTTGTCTTCAGTTCCCTCCTGAGGTCCAGCATTTAACCATGCTTGCCATGAGCCTGTCTCTAGAAATGGATGAGTACAAATACACTGTCAGTGGGCAATGCAATATGTATTTAAATAAATATCACATTGTCCTTAAGATGACTTTTGAATGTGCTGGCAGACTAAGTACCAAGTGCCATGATTTCTACATAGGGGCTCAAAGTGGTGAACTCTCTGAAGCTGCATGCTATGTCACCAACCTCCGTCTTCTTTGTGGGCCAGTGTGGGATGAAATGGTGTGTGGCAGCAGCAGCATTGTGCATTGGGGGAGAGAAAGGAAAGAAGGGAGGGAACGTGTGTGAGCATGAGTGAGAAAAAGAGAGAGTGTCTGTGCCAGGAAGACCTGCAATGTATCCCACGGGGGAATGAGGAGGGCATGCTGCTGCTCGTGGAAATGCAGAACTGGTTAGAGCTCCCCAGAAAGTTTCCCCAGTGACAGACTGCTAACTCCTCCCCTTCACCACGACCTCATTTCAATGGTCAAGGATGCTTTCCTTCTGTATTTTATCCTATGTTGGATACTCAGTTCCTGAATATCTGCTGTGGGTGAGGTAAACTGCATACATTCCCACACACTGATCCTTTCTTAAGAGCAAACTGATGACCAGCCTGGGCTTCTGTCCTGGAAGCCCAGAACAGAGAAGCCAGAGAACATCTGAAGTCACAGAACAGAGAAGTCACAGAACATCAGCCAGAGAAGACGTGGGTTGGCAAGAAGGCAATCAGACAAGCATAGCTACCATCGTGGGCAAGATTCAACTATCGGTGACAACACAAAGCCTGTATTTCTCACTAGACCAGGGGTTGGTAAATTATGGCCTCTGGTCCACTGGCCAGGTTTTCGTAAATAAAGCTTCATTGCCACACGACCATGCTCATTTGTTTTCTTGTCCAAGGCTGCTTTTGCCCTACAGCAGCAGAGCTGAGTAGCTGTGACAGAAACCTTATGGCCCGCGAAGTCTACAATATTTACTATTCAATTCTTTACAGAAAACATTTGCTCCCTGCCCTGGACCTGTAGTGCTCATGAGATAGAATGTTCCTGGCTTGCACTTCTCTGCCAGAAAAAGAAAAGAGAATGCCAGTGATTACCTAGCCTTGTTCCTTCTTCTAAGATGAATGGTATAATATTTTTGCTTAATAGCTAAGATATGTGTGGAATACTAGCAGAAATCTTTGCAAACACAAACATTTTTACAAACAGGTTCTGACAGTCTTTCCCCACTGCTTCCTGTGGAAACTTGCAGGCACTGAAATGGCAGTGACTGCTGAGGCTTCTGAAAACACAAACATGCACAGTCATATATGGTGCTCTGCTTTGTCTGGAGGGCCACGCTGCAATTCAGAATTGCAGGCACAAAAGAAACTGCTACTTAGAGATTTTTTTTAAAGACCTTGAAGGACCTGATCCCTCATTATTTCCATAGCAGCTTTCAGTTTTTACTCTGTATTTAACCAAAGTTCCTACAAGACTATAAAAAACCCATAGCCACTGTGAAAATGAGTTAAAATAATAGTTTCTGCAAAATACTTTAAGTGCCATGGCATTCATCCTTTAGAATTGGGTTAGGGAGTACTATAATTTTGTCTGTCAGCACTGATATAAGCATACAGCAGACCCAGAACAGTGTGTGTTGACTCTCTAAGGTTTGGAAGATGGGGAGCTTATAATGGCCTTAAAGAAGAACATCTGTCCTTCCACAAGAAGTTACCCTCATACTTTGATGAATAACACCACCACAGAGAGAACAGCAAAAGCACAGAAAGACAACCCAAACAAAAGGCACAGGGTCTGCATCTGACACTTGTGCTTACATGTGTATCTAAGGTATAGCAGTGCAGGTTATGACAAAATTCTTCATTCTATACAAAAGGGAGAGTTGGGTGAGTTCTTCCTGTCACCCAGGTATTAGAGAAGACATTGCTCCCTGAGAGAACTGAATACCTCATTTTTTTTTCTTTTTCTTTTCTTTTTATTGAGATGAAGTCTTACTCTGTCACCCAGGCTGGAGCGCAATGGTGTGATCTCAGGGCCATTGCAACCTCCACCTCCTGGGTTCAAATGATTCTCCTACCTCAGCCTCAGCTTCCTGAGTAGCTGGGATTACAGGTGCCCACCACCATGCCAGGCTAATTTTTGTATTTTTAGTAGAAATGGGGTTTCACCATGTTGGCTAGGCTGGTCTCGAACTCCTGACCTCAGGTGATCTTCCTGCCTCAGCCTCTCAAAGTGCTGGGATTACAGGAATGAGTCACTGCACCCAGCCTGAATACTGCATTTTCTAGGAAACCAACAAATGGAACTAGACATCTCCCCAGCCCAGGGCTCACTAAGCCAACCCTTTATAATCGACCACCCCTTTCCAACCTCCCACAGCCACAGGCTAGTGAAGCTTGAGAGGGGACAGAGCATCAGCAGGTTGGCAGCCTTGTGGAGGAAGAGAAAAGCTAGAGGGAGGTCCTCTTCCTAAATCTAAGAAACAGGGACTCAGGAGAATCATAAAGACAATTAACATTTGCGAGATGGAGAAACTAGCACTTCAATCCCCAGGGAACTCTCAGCCCTGGCTACAGTCCTGAAGTGCTACTCCGCTCACCTCAGCTAGGACAGTCATCATGCTACCCTTTGACCTGGCAAAACCCATGAGCTTCCTGTAAGTCAAGTGGACCCCACAGGGCGGGTAGGCTTGAGCTCTCTCTAGGATCTCACCCAAGGGGACTGGCCACCATGCAAGATAACTCTAGCAACCAGAGGCTGTGCAGCAGGGATCAGAGTGGCTGAGCCAGAGCTACTAGTCACTACTGGGACCTGTGACGTCGGGAGGTCTCCACAGAACCTCAGCAGGAATCAGGAATCTGCAGATGGATGCCTGTCAGACCAAGGGTGCTGCCACCTGGCCAGTTTCAGCTAGAGAAGCTGCAAAAACCAACCAGGAAAAAAACATACCTAGTGCCCAGTTAGGCAAAAAGGTACTTGCCCTTCACTCCTATTCCTCCGCCTCTTTCTCACTAATGGAGGAGTTAGAGCTGACAGAGTGTGGGGAGGTGGGGGAGCAGCCCAGGCCCCCTTACTACAACGGCAGGGCAGGAGCAAGAAGGAGTCTTCAATCAGATGACAACACTGACGCTGTGTTAACTGAAAACGGGAGGTCTGCCCAAGATGTCATCTAGGAAGGGAAGAGGAAGATCCAACAAGGCACAGGTAAAAGCAGAGATTCAAAACATACAACCACTTCATGTTACAATTCAAGACTCCTCAACTAATAAGATATAGACGGGTAAATTGAGGCTCAGCGAGAGGTAAGAACTGATCCAACATCATAAGCCAAGATGGTGACTAAGGCTGAAATTAAAACCCAGTCACTTGTCTCCTCCTTTCCCTGCGCAATGACACCTGAGCGTGACTTTATCCATGTTTGACTTTACAAAGAAAATCAGAAGAACTGGCTCAGGGCCTTGGCTTGGGTTACAAGTCTTCCCTCCCCCAGGATTTTTCCTAAGAGCCTGCTTTCTCTCTCAATTTCCCCTCTCAGCCTTCCCCTCTCACTCCTCTTGCCCTCCCATGTGCCAATACACAGGGCACCTGTTATCCCCGTCCCACAGGTCCCCTCTATCTGTTAGGTCCTGACTGCTATAACCATATATAAAGCTAGGTTTGGGGCAAAACTTGGGTCTCAATCACAGTTCTCAGCTATTTCCAGATCAGTGTGACCAGGAAATGACTCTAGAGCAGACTTTTCTGGAACCTGGCATCAGCCACTCCTCCTCTTCATACCTCTGACCAGGACGGGATGTGCCAGGGCAGCCAACTCAATCTGCCACACTACACCAGTGGGAGTCCAGAATCTGAATCACTTCTGAGGGGTCCCACTTTTAATTAGGAAGTACAGAGTAAGATGTAAACTCTCCTCCAGAATTTTACCAATCCTTTGCATTTCATTGGCGAGTTTCCAGCTTCTAAGCTAATCTAAAGAAACCCAAAGCAGACCTACAGGTAAGACTCTCCTTTATCCCCACCCCAAACTAATCTGTAAATTTTCTCAGATGTGCACCCACCACACACTCCTCCTCCTCTGAAGGCACAAAGTTGGACCACATGACCTCCATGGATCCTCAAGTCCTCTCTGCATTGAATGCCCTGAACTTCTATATACAACTGGCCCACTCACCCAGCCGTATATTAACAGGAAAACAGTCACCCACAATAGGACTTAATTTTCTTAATCAGTTACCAATCTGTAAATGAATATGAAGGTCAAATAGAAATCTGGGTGGTTGTGAATTATGGTTTCAGCAAATTCCTTTTGTCTATTCCCAACACAGCAAGGGCACTTAATAGTTAATAAGCAAATAAATGAACACATGTCCCCCTTCCTAAAAGTTGACTATTACAAACCTCATAGGGAAAGGGATGCTTGTAGGGTGGTACAGAGAATGATATCACGAATGCTCCCAAATCCCAGTAGAGCACACCTTCCTAGGGGAGGGAATAGCACCATAGGGTCCTGAAGCAACCACACAGCTGAGAGTACCCAGCAGAGCAAGCACAGGTTTTCAAGGGAAGTGCCAGAGCCAAGAGGCATGATGCAGGCTGCTGGGAAGTCTGAAGGTGACACATGTGAATCCTCGAGAGAAGGTGCGGGAGACACGGTGGGAATGCCTCCACCAACTCATTTATAATTAGGTAGCGGGGACAGGCTCTGTAGTCCATCCCACCGGCATCAACACCAGTGCTCAGACCCAGTTGCCCTCACTATCCTTTGGTGCGCCTTCCAGGGCACACGCTTAATGTCAGGACCTCAAGACCCGGCTGTGAATGAGATGTGGTCTTTGTTCAGAGATGCCCTGTACTCAGTATAGTCTAATGTACTGAGCTCTGCCTGCTGCCAGGGATTTGGAGACAGGTGGGCCCTCTTTATTCAGGGCTGAGAACAATGGAAAAAACATACAAACTATCATGGTACCCCTTCTGTTAGCGTGCACACACAAAAAAGCACACACGCTTCCCCCTTCATCCCTTCTCCAATCCTTTATCAAACGTGGCAATTAATCAGCTTTCTTGCATCCCTATTCTATCAGTGCAATGTTCACTGCCACTGGAATGCTTTGGATTGCTTAGCGTTTCTCAGTATATCAACAGGGTATCCATCACTATTTGTCCCTATACAATCCCACAGATACCACCTGGACAAGTCCACTCCCAGGCCTATTATTTGGGGAACTCGTCATCACTCACAGAAATTCTATTTCCAGTTACCGATTCCATCACAGCCACAGCTCAAGAATTTGGGGGTGCAGCATATAATCAGAATTACGGTAATGCCATTAAGGGCTTGTTGGGATACAGCAGAGTGCCTCAGTTGGAGTACTTCCCAAGTGAAGTGCCATATAATGGGAGGTAAATGCCAGGAAAACACGCCTTCCAGATGGGTGATTACAGCTAGGCTGGGGCTGGCAGGGAGAGGGATGTAAAGGCCCCCCAAAACACTGCCTGGCTGGGAAAGGCTCAGCACGACAGAAGGGGGTGGGACAGGCAAAGGCAAGCAGAGCCAACCTCAGTAGCCAGAAGGGCTCAGGCTTGTGTTGTTTTCGTTATCACGTACAACCTCACTAGCTAATGTGCTGAATCTCCTTTCTTCCATTTTTCCTTTCCTGTACTTATTATTACATAGATCAGTTCAAAAATTAGGTTCATTGCAAACAAAAATGAGAACAATGTTGCTCTGACTTCATTCCAAGAAAACAAAAAAGGAATGAGTGTTGATCTAATCTCTGTCTTTGGTTCATTCCACACTTCGCTACAGTGGTTTATAACTTCCCCTCCCCACTCAAAGGCTCGCCTGAATTTGCTAACTAGAACGATGTATCTGGCATTTCTGTCCAAAGCTCTCAGTTAACATGAACCACCATTTCAGCTCTTGTACACGGCATCCACTACTGCACTACAGGTGGGTAACTTTCATCAGAGGGAAGAAGATGATCTTGTTCATCCTTCATTCAAATCTGTTGAAAAGCCGGAACTTTGTACATTTTAAAATATACTGCATCCTCCCCAGTCACTAATTTCCCAATCTCCTTCTACTTATTGGTTCTTTGTTCTCCAAATTAACGACTGAGAGCAATTCTAAAGCTACTCCAAGCACTCAGCATTGAGGGAAACACCTTCAGGATGATCACAGTTGAAGCAGGAAGATTAACTCAAAGGTATCCAGGTGATACAAATGAGTCAGAGAGGCTGGAAGTATTCTTCTGTATTTGATAAATCAGCTACATTGCAGAAGCTCCTGCGGTGGGTTTTAATGGAATTTTGAAGAAGATAAACAAAATAGCACTGTGTAACAAAGGGTAATAAATCATAATTATCTTCCCTTCACACTACTGCAACTTGCATCCTCCACTTGAGCATATTTATTCCAACATGTATTACAAACATCTTCAGATACACAGAAAAGCTACAAGCATGTTACAGTGAATACCCACAATTCTACTACCTAAATTGTACAACTAGGATTTTCCTATGCATGCTTTATCACATACCTTGTCATCCCTCAATCCATCCATCAATCCATCTTATTTTTAGATACATTTCCAAAGAAGGCGCAGATCTCTGTACACTTTACCCCCAAACCCATACACATGCATGGCACCATCTGAGTTTAATATTTGGTTATTTTTTTAAAGTAAAATATACACATTGAGAAATGCATAATCTTAGGTGTGGCATTTAGTGAGTTTTGACAAACAGCACTTTCTCTTTTAAGAAAGGCTTCTTTCATTCAACATAATGATGCTACCTCTAACAGTAGTTCATGCCTTTTTCTTGCTGAGTAGTATTCCATTGTATGAATATATCATAATTTGTTTATCCATTCCCCTGATGGACATTATGCTGTTTCTATTTTGAAGTTCAGGGGTACGAATGCAGATTTGTTATATAGGTAAACTTACACGGATTATTTCATCACCCAGGTATCAAGCCTAGTATACATAAGTTGTTTTTCCTGATTGTCTCCCACCCTGCACCCTCCACCCTCTGGTAGGCCCCAGTGTGTGTTGTTCCCCTCTATGTGTCCATGTGTTCTCATCATTTAGCTCCCACTTATAAGTGAGAGTATGCAGTAGTTTTCTATTCCTGCGTTACTTTGCTAAGGATAATGGCCTCTAGCTCCATCCATGTCCCTGCAAAGGGCATGATCTCATTCTTTTTTATGGCAGCATTATTTTCTTCTTATGAATAAAGTTGCTATAATAATTTGTGTATAAATCTTTTTGTGGACATACGCTTCTATTTCCCTTGGGCAAATACCGATGAATAAAATTGCTGGGTCACAGGCCTTGTAAGAAACTGCCTAATGGGCAGATCATTTGAGGTCAGGAGTTCAAGACCAGCCTGGCCAACACGGTGAAACTCCATCTCTACTAAAAATACAGAAATTAGGCATGATGGCATATGCCTGTAATCCCAGCTACCAGAGAGGCTGAGGCAGGAGATTCACTTGAACCTGGGAGACAGAGGTTGCGGTGAGCCAAGATTACTGTGCCACTGCACTCCAGCCTGGGTAACAGAGTGAGATACTGTGTCAAAAAAAAAAAGGTCTACCCAAAGTGTCTGCACCATTGTATAGCCTCACTGATAATGTGTTAAGAGTGTCCAGTTGTTCTACGTCCTCAGCAGCATTATCGGGTTTTATTAGCTTTTCATTTGAGTTACTTTGGTAGGTAGTGGTCGCATGTCTTGTGTAGCAGCACATCTTATGGTTTTAACTTTTATGTTTCTGATGACAATAAGGTTGGACTTTTTTTTTTTATGAGTCTCTCGGCCATTATATCTTCTATTAAAAATATCTGGTAATTTTCTGCCCATTTAAAAAATTTGTTTGCCTTTTTATTGTGTTGCATGGATGCTTTTATATAAACGTTGCATCAGATACATGTTTTGCAAATATTTTCTCCCAACGGGTGGCTTGTTTTTCTTAACAGCATCTTTTGATGAACACGTTTTTTATTTTGATGAAGTTACTGTATCAGACTTTTACGATGACTGCTTTTTGTGCCGTCTTAGAAACCTTTGTTTATCCCTAAGTCCTTTGTTTTCTTCATACAAGTATGTTTACGCCTATGTTGCACTTACTACCTTGATTCCTTTCACCCTACTCCTCTCCCAAGGCAACGTTTGAGGAACATACTCTTGACTCTCTAGCCACCACTGTCCCCAGCCCTAATTTCACTATCAGCATAAGGAGAAGCTGGAAAAACAGGCAGGGCTGGCTCTAGACACATGGTTAGCTCTGTGGAGCTCACCCAGGCTTAGTGCTGGGACAGAAATTTTGAAAAGTGTCTCAGAAAAAGAGTGAAAAAGAGACACTTTATCAAAACGCAGGACCTCCCAGATTCAGCCTCAAATAGGGGCCATGGAGAGAGAAGCTGAGGGAGCTGCACCCCCAGATGCATCCATATTGATTTTTGGGAATTCACAGCTTTGGCTTAGTTGACTGTTTCCCTCACTTGCTTTCACAGGGGTCATCTGTAACAAAAAGCTCTCCTCCAATCTGCTACTCACTGGGGTAGGAAGGGGCTGCACAAAAGGATATGGAGCTTCAAGCCAGTGTCTGAGGCTTTGTTTGCAGCTGGGATTCTCGTCACTTAGAAAGTGCCCTCCTTGTTCCTTTCTCAGTGCCCCTCTGGCAGTGTTGTGGCTAGCCACTGAAGACGGGCACATGCCTTCTTCCTCTGGTCTCAGAGCCTGCACACTCCGTCCTCTCTCTTCCCCCCAGGTCTCGCCTGATGCTAAAAGTTCCTAGAGGCTTTCACGTAGCAGATATGTCAGAAGTCACCCCAAAATAGTGCTTTCTGTTATGCAAATCCAGGTGTATCTGCTTATGTAACAAATATATCCCAAAAATATAGGATGCAAATCAAGTTCCTACACAAATCTATGATTGTGAATGCTTTAGAGAGTTCTCAGTTGGAAGAGATGTTCCCACATCATGAACGCACACATTTTGTTCCTTTGGGCTTTCTTCTGTGAGTTTTGCTTTAACAGGGGGACCAGGTGGGGCATGGTGACTCATGCCTATAATCCCAGCTCTTTGGGAAGCTGAGGGGGGAAGATTCCTTGAGCCCAAGAATTTGAGACCCGTCTAGTGAGACCCCATCCCTACAAAAAAAAAAAAAAGAAAAAAAACCAGCCAGGTATGTTGGTATGCTTGTAGTCCTAGCTACTGGGGAGGCTGAGGCAGGAGGATCACTTGGGCCCAGGAGTTTGAGGCTGTAGTGAGCTATGACCATACCCCTGCACTCCAGCCTGGACACAGTGAGACTCTGTCTCCAAAAAAAGGGGGAGGAGAGAGAGGAAGAGAGAGATGGACCAGAACTGGGTTCTAATGGTAGAAATTAATCTCAACACCCTTCTAAAAAGGCCACACCCACAGCTGGAGGCCCTTCCATACACACTGCCCACAGAAATGGCTGCTCACTAGACACCTGTCCTGGCTATGCCGCACCCCTGAGAGCTTGGACATCTCTGCTTTAAAGAGAGGGAGGCAGCCAGAGCTGATGCATGATAGTGCATTATTTTATTGTGTCCTACTTACAGTGCTATTTAATTTTTCATAAATTTTCTTCATAGCACTTGTAACAATCTGTAACTTGATTATCTCCTTCCTTGTTAACTGTCTGTGCCCATGGCCAGAAGCCTAAGAGATATCTTTTCTATTTTGCCACCATATTACCAATGCTTGGCCCGGGCACCAAGAAGACATGAAGTAACTATTTGTTCAATAGAGATGCATGTGTCCTAGGCACTGCCACGAGTTGATACATTTCTGGTTGGAAGAGACCGTGTCTTCCCTTCTTTTACACCTGCCCAGTGTTCTGCACACTTACTAGAAAAGGGGATTGAAATTTTAAGCAAGAAGCAGCCTTCCACTCTGGACTGGTGGCCAGTTAAGCTCTGCTGAGGGACCTTCTACTGGCCCTCCTGCCCAGGGTCCAAGAGCCGAGGAAGGAGAAGGTCAGACAGGTTAGGGAAAGGACATTCACCTGTGAGCCAGGAGATGCGCACTTGAGTCCCAGTCTTCAAAAGTAAGGATAGTAATAGCCACAGCACCTGCTTAGCCACCTCCCAGCACTGAGGACAAAAGCATCAGCACCCTGAAGGTGCTTGGCAGCTGCACATCCGTTCAGGAGCACTGGCTGTAACTCCAAGCACCTCACAGTGCCAGGTACATTACCAGTGTCCCACAGAGGCTTGGCCAATTAATTCAAAGAAATAACCTGAAACTGTGATCTTCACAGAGCAATGAAAGGAAAGAAAATGGAGAATTTTCCATGACTAATTCTAATGTCGGATTTTAATTTTCTGAGGGCCAGGAGAGAGGCAGCATGGGAAAATTCAAAATCTAATTCACCCTCTTTTTACTGAGGCTCAGTCCATAGAAATCCCTGGGCAAGACTCAGGAGCGTGGGGTTGAGAAGGGTGTGGAAATCAGAGCCATTGTGTGGTGTGCCCATTTTATTGGTGTGGTTTCTGCCCAATGGACCTACCGTTGTACTAATACTTTATGACATTGTTTCTGCGTGGAAGGAAGTTATGCTGGCTCGTGAAACAGACTCAAACACAAAAAAGATGTTAGTGGGAGCTGCTGGGTGAGGGCCACCCCCAAAGGGGTACAAATGCATCACTGCACAAAACCCTAGGACATAAGAGTTATTAACTGCATTTCACCAATAATGATACTGAGGTCAAAGAGGTGAAGTTGCACAGCTAGGGAATGGCAGAGCCAGAATTTCAATCCCAGTCTGTATAACAGCAAAGCCAGCCCTTCAACTACCTAGTGCCCTGCCTTACAGTCGATAAAGCACCAGACAGAAGCAAGTACTCTCTAGTGCACTCTTGAAGGAAAACAGTCAGTCTGACCAACAAGCAGAGACTCTTTAAGGAGGAGGACATCTGAGCAGGACCGGGAGAAGCCCCCAGAGAGCAGCGCTGTGCCCGGAGGAGGGGCAGGTGCAATGAATAGCCCACATGACGAACCAGGAGGGGTGGGTTCTGGCTGCACTTGGGGAGGCGGCAGTGTGGGTGTGGAGCTCTCAGGATCTCAAGGGCCTCAGAGGTAGACTCAGAAGTTTTGTGTGTGTGAAGTTTCTGAGCAGTGGACAGACCGCGAGCTGTGGCGCCTGTTGTCAGAGCCCTCTCTCATCTCTGACCAGGCAGCAGCAACTGTGGCTGCCAGGGAAGTCTCCGCATCAGCACAAATCCAGGCTGCCCACGAGCTGAAGTGTTCCTGCAGAGCCCGACCAGACCTGGGCCATCTGAGGACAACTACATGCTGTCCGCAGCACTGCCAGCACCTGGGCGACCTTGGTGCCTGTCAGCCCAGCCCTTCATGCCCTCACCTCTCCACCTGCTTCTCTAAAAGCACAACTGAGGTAAAGACACACACTGGGCTCTGAGGAGCTGCCAGGAGCTGTCAAGTCTACCAAGTGGGAGCACGAGAGGGGGCAGGTCCCTACAGGTCCAACCCCTCCTTGTATTGGGGAGGTCCCTGTGACCTGGCGGATGCAAGGAGCTGTTCAGGGTTACCCAGGACAGAGGCACAGCCAGAGCTCAGGGCTTCTGTTCATTCCTTCAGCAGAGACTGACGGAGCACCTAAAACCTATCTGAGCCTGGCCTGGGTGCTGGGAACAAAAGGGTGAGAATGACAGACAAGCCCTCTCCTTACAGTGCTTCTGTTTGGTCTCCACATTCGGGGCTCTTCCTACTGCACACATGCCTCTATCCCATCTCCCCCAGGACATTTGGGGCTCACATGTAAATATCTATCTCCCCAGCTGCATTCCTAGCTGAGTGCCAGAGTCACTGTTCCAGGACAGCACCTAGCACTGGGCTGGGCCCAGAGCCAGACCTGAATAACTCTGTTAGCTGACCACCCATAGTCCTTGCTGGGTAGCCAATTATGTACAACTGAACTGTCGCCCATGCTCCCCACACTTCCTTTTCCTCAGCTGTGAACTGGGATGGTAACAATCGCACTGATCATACCTAACGTTTGTTGAGCACTGCCTATGAGCCAGTCATTATGCTAAGTACTTCACAGGCAATGCATCACTTGTCATAATACCCTTAAACCCTAGGGCTTATGAAATTGAAAACACTACTTTCAGTGCTTCACAGATGAGGAAACGAAGGCTTAGAAGGTAAAGAATTTAACCGAGGTTATATGGAAGTAGCAAATCTGTCACTCCAAAACCTGTGCTCTTAGCCTAAACACTAAACCACCTAACTCTTCTTGCCTCCTCTCACTACCACCACCTCACCCACTGACATCGGAGGGCTTTGGGGAGAACTGGGGGAGGCGGTGAAGAGAAGAGCACACACTGACTCCAGGAACACAAGCACTGCACGGAGGTATGGGAGCTGGCTCTATCGTGAGGCAACAGCCACTATGCATGGCTGGTCCTGCTGACAACACAGAGGGTGAGGCCTCGGGATGGGCAGGACTTGGAAAAGCAGAGAGGAGGAGAGAAAACACTGGAGGCAGGTGTGCTGGGAGAGGGCAGCATCATCTGGAAGCAAGGCCCAGAGGAAGGAATAGAGGTTCAAGGGACCTAAGTCAAACTGCCCCAACTAGATGCAGCACCACCACCTCCAAAACTCCTAATGTGACACCAACTGTTCTTTCTCCTCAACTCACCAGGGAGACATACCATCAGTGTCCTGCACCTGCCTCCATGGAAACCCACCCAGCAGATCCTCCTATCTCAACCCTCAAACCCAGATCCCAAGGGAGAGCATTTAAAAAAAAAAAAAGACAAAGCTGGCAGTATGATTCTGAGTTTCAGGCTCCTGCCTCATTTCCTATAGGCTCTGGCACAGCGATTATTCACATGGCTGACTGGATAACCAATTATGCAGCAGAAATTTTTAGGTCTGCATCTCAAAACACAAAATGAGTGCATTTCCTCGTAGGCCTGCTGCAACTGCCAAGCACAGCATTAGGCCAGGGAGTGGGTAGGAGGAAGATGGAAAAAAGCAGAAGAATTATCTCCTCATTAGGTCTGGTTGACTCCAGAGCAGTTGTATCTGTTTGGATGGCAGAGAGAGAGAAAGAATGGGCGTGTGTGCATCATGTGTGCCTCTGTGAGGGGGAGCAGAGAAAGAGGAAGCAGGAATACACAGACTGGGAATGTCAACTGCCTCCTTGTTCCTTTTCTAGCCTTCTCTCCACAATGTCATCCCTTCCCTACCCCCACAGAATGATCACTGCCCCTAGGGGTCCTGAAACCCTGCAGGGTCACCAGAGCAAGAACTCATTAGAAGGGAAACGGTTCCCAAGGATCATCAAGTCTAAATCTCCCCCTCTTCAGGTGGAGACGCAAAGGTCCAGAGAGAGGAAAGGATTTACCTAATGTCACACATCAAGTCACACTGGAAAGCAGGTAAGTAGGAGAATCGACAGGCCATCTGTAACAAAAATACAGAAACTACAGGAAACCTGCTATTGATACAGTGTCAAGAAGAATGGCCAAGGAGGAGTTTGACATTTCCTTGTCACCTGGAAGTGGTCGCCCTACCTGCAAAGTAGAATGGCTTCCAAAAGACCCAAGTTACAGCACCAGTTGGAACAAAATAACCTGAAGAGTGGAATTCTGTTTTATAGAATGCAGCATATGCTTTGGACCAGAAACCATATATGGTGCAGTCTCTCTCACAGCTAGAATATGTGGGTCCAGAATTCAAAGGGTGAAAGTGAGGTTGACTCCTCTCACTAATAAACAATGCACAGAATATTTCACTCCTGTCTCAGCAACTTTGAGCACACTGGATTGAAGATCTTGGTCCCCAAGTGAGGAAAGGAGTATTCCTCCACCAGGCTATAAAGCAGTGGTTCCACTGAATTTAAACATGGGATGAGCATGTGGACACTTTGGTCCCATTATGCCACCAAACCAATAGGCGGGAAAGGGTGGGTTAATCTACTGTCTGTTGTGATTATGATTAGCTCAGGGCAACTGGGTTGCTTCTACTCAATCCAGGCAAGGAGGCAAGGTCCGGAACCAGGGCGATTCTCCAGGGCATCGCTTATTATTTCCATGACCTATAATAAAGGTTAATAGAAAATTACAGCAACCAAAACCAGGCAGGAGAACTGAAGATTTGAATCCCTGAGGAAGGAATGTCTGGATCCCTCTACCAGGTGAAGAAGCCCAAACAGCAGGTGATGGGGCTGAGAGCAGGGGACACATAAAATAGTGGGGGAAAAAATTAAGCCATGGATGTTAATTATGGTCTTGTGACCAATTAAAGAAATGAAGGCTGTAGCAACTTTGCGTATTTTCTATTTGCTTGTTATATCTGCATTTTATTCAAATGTGTTAGTCATTTTCTTCTCACTCCTTCCTATTTTGATCTTCTACAAGTTGTGGGAAATTAACTTAATTAACTTACTGAAATACAATTTAGTGTTTAGATAAGACTATTCCACAGGAGTGTGATGAATTTGAGGAGTAATTAAGATAGCCAGAAAAGAGGACAATGACTCTTGGCACTGTACAACTCCTCATTTTGGGGAATGGTGAGAACTTCTTAACCTATAACAAAGTTAGCTGCATCTTGCTAGGTAGAGACAAGTTGTTATGACACACAGGAGTTCATATAAAAGGGACGTATGGAAGCTGAGTATGTTTCCATGAGGTGTGCCAGTTGTAGACTGATTGCCTCTCCACTCCAAGTATACCCTGTTTGCTTGTTCTATGAAATTAATCTAGGCCTTATATTTTTACTCTGTCAAGTGGCAAAGTGTGAAGCTTTAACAGGAAGAAAGCATTTTGTGCCTGGCTGCACCGTGCTCACTCAGCACACTCCTGCAGCATACCCGTCTTCTCCAGGGCCAGCGCTGACCATGCCTGTGGACAGCAGCACCTGCTGGCCAGCGCTGTCTCCAGCATCCCCACCTCCTACACCTCAGCCAGTTTCTAAATGAAGCACCTCCAGTGACACATTTCCCATATCTTTCATTGGCACCCTAGAGGGCACATTTCTGGCAAATTCCAGAGGAGAGGTTTCCAGCAAGTCCTACCAGCATAGGACCAGAGAGACTTCCCTACCATCCACATAACACAAAAACAATTTCTCTGCCATTCAGTGAACCACAATCAAGCTCTGTGCAAGAAGATCCGGATCTCAGCCCTAGGACCATGTCTTCCTCAAGTGCTCTATCTCAGCCCTAAGAGTAGTGTCTTGTCTTTTTTTTAATTTTTTTTTTAAGTTGAGGGTTTCACTATGTTGCCTGGGCTGGTCTTGAGCTCCTGGACTCAAGTGACCCTCCCAACCTCAGCCTCCTAGTAGCTGGCACTACAGGTATGTGTCAGCACACCCAACTGTATCTTATTATCTATGCCTATCTTCTTTAGTGTCTCTCTACTACTTACTAGCCAATCCTTCATTACTTCAGTTCTACTATGGTTAGTAATTTCTTATACAGAACTTTAGCTATTCAAATTACTATGTGGTTTCTGTCTCCTGCTTACAGATAAAGGTTGATATAGCATGTGTGACATTCAACAACATAGCTATCACAAAAAGAAGGAACTGCAGGAAACTTTGTATCAATACAATATAAGGAAGAAGTGTCAAAAATGACAGTTCTCAATCCAAGCAGAGGCTGGGTACTGCAGCAGTGTTCAGTGGGAGAAGAAGACATTTCCATTGTTGGGATGAGTCTCAATGAGGAAATTCACAGTGACCTCAAAAACACCTTACACTCACAGCATGTATTATGATTTCCAAAGAGTTCTCACATCCTTTTTGAAATACTTGAATCCATACACACACACACACACACACACACACACACACACAGAGCTGTGCCAATTATAAGAAATATGAAGTAGATGCTGAGGGCTGAAGTGTCTCGTCCCAAGTCCCAGAGTTAGATATGGCTCCAGAATTACAACGTCTGGTTTCTTATTCAGATACTACACTCTTTCCATTCTACTAGATCACACGAACAACTATCATTGAGAAGCAGGAAGTGCAGGAAGAAGAGGAAAGAAAGAGGGATAACAAATTGAGGCATTGTGAATGAGGAAGTCTTGAACAGGGCCATCTTCTTTGTGGTCAAAAGGGAAAATGAAACTTAATTTTCAGAACCCAATGCAAAGCATAGAAAAACCATAATAGCTCTGTCCTGATGATTAATAAATACATTGCAGACAATTTAATTTACAAGCTTAAATTCACTTATTTAGGATTAGATAAATCAGAGCAATTCAGCAGCATTCTCTGTGGCGTCTGCACAGAAGCAAAGTGCCCTCTTACCTACATAACCTATTAACTGTCTCACTTTTAAAAACTCAAACTGAAATTTTCCCGTTAATCTTACAGAACTGCATTTCTCAGGCTGTTTATAAATGACTGCCTTTATAAAGGTGACGACTGCCTTCTACTTCTGGCAATGATGAAATAAAATGGACCAAATTTATCCTCCTGCTTTAAACAACTAGAAAACTGGGGGGAAAATATAAAACAAATATTTCTAATAACAATAGAGAGTAAAGACTGTAATCCCTGAGAGAAGGGCCCCCTTCTCTCAAACCAAGAGAGCTTTATGACTGTCCCAGCTTTCTACCTGGAAGTTCATTCTGGAACATGAAGCAGAGAGAGGGAACCGCAAGCAGAACACAAAGCTCTCACTGAGTTAAGGAAACAGATTGGAACACACGGAGTCTGAGGTGGCTAGACACTGCAGGGCAAAGAATCCATAAATCTCAAATGGGAAACCCTCCAGTCTTTGCTGAATACTAAGTCACAGAGGTGAGGGAAAAACTCCATGAGGCTCAGGAAAAAGCAAGCTTGAAACTGTGGGCTGAACAGATCCCAGAGTTCACATAGGGTTAGGATTCATTTGATTTTCCAACTATCAATGTCAAAAGATGCTGATCCCTTGGACTTTAGGCAGACACCCCAAAAGGCTATGCTAAACCCACCCTAACAATACTTTAAGATAGTCTTTGAAAGGATCACTATGAGCAACAAGTAACTTGGCTGTCAATCATAACAAATTATACATTCTTTAAAAGAAGAAAATTCTGAGGCTCCACAATATAATTTTTACAATACCTAGAATTCAATCAAAAATTACTAGAATTGCCATGAAAAACGAAAATAGAACCCATAAGCAGTTTTTTTAAATTACTAAACAGAAACAGACTTAGAAATGAGAAGATAATAGAATTAGCAATCAAAGATTTTAAATCAGCTATCATAATTTTATTAAAGTAATTTTTTAAAAAAACATATGCATAGTGAAAGATGAAATATATTTTTTAAAAATCAAATGAAATTTCTAGAAATGAAGATGTTTAAAATTAAAAATTCACACTTCATGGGATTAACAGTGGACGAAACCAGAGGTCAGCAAACTATGGCTCATAGACCTAATCCCAGACTGTAACTTGTTTTTATAAATAAATTTTATTGGCACACTCATTTTTTGGTGTATTGTCTATGTATGTGCTTGTGATACATTAGGAGAATTGTGGATCATCTGGTCTACAAAGCATAAAATATTTACTATCTGACTTTTTATAGAAAAAAAATTGCTGATCCTTGAACTAGATACTGCAGAAGAAAACTTAATGAACATGTAAATGTAGAAAAAGGCTACATTTACATTATCCAAAATCAATTAAAGATTGGTTTTTAAAATGATGAACAGAAACTCAATGACTTGTGACTAACATCAACTGGGTTAATACATGTAATTGAAGTTCTGGGCAGAGAAGTAGAAGCAAAAAATCATAATGATTGAAAAATTAACAAATATAAAGACTATAGTCTGGGTGCAGTGGCTCACGCCTGTAATCCCAGCACTTTAGGAGGCCAAGGTGGGCAGATCACGAGGTCAGGAGATCAAAATCATCCCGGCTAATACGGTGAAATCTCATCTCTACTAAAAATACAAAAAGTTAGCCAGGTGTGGTGTCACATGCCTGTAATCCCAGCTACTCGGGAGGCTGAGGCAGGAGAATCACTTGAACTCAGGAGACAGAGGTTGCAGTGAGCTGAGATCACGCCAGTGCACTCAAGCCTGGGTGACAGAGCGAGATATCATCTCAAAAAAAAAAAAAAAAAACAAGGCTATAATCCACATAACCAAGAAGCGCAATAAATCCAGATGTCCAGAGGTGAATAAACAAAGAAAATCTCTCGTTAAAATCAAGTACCCAAAAACTGATACAAAGATTTTTAAATCAAATAAAGAAAAAAAACCCTAATATATTATGTACACAGAATCAAAGAAAAGTTTGTTTTGTTTTGAGACAAGGTCTCAATCTCCATTACCCAAGCTGGAGTGCAGGCAATCACGGCTCAACTGCAGCCTCCCACTCCTGGACTTAAGCAATCCTCCTGCCTCAGCCTCCAGAGCAGCTGCTATTACAGGCACATGCCACCATGCCCAGCTAAGTTTTTTAAACTTTGTGTTGATATGAGGTCTCGCTGTGTTACCTATGCTAGGCTGGTCTTGAGCTCCTGGCCTCAAGCACTCCTCCTACCTCAGCCTCCTAAAGTGCTGGGATTACAGGCATGAGCCAAAGTGCCTGGCCAAAAGAAAATTCTCATCTGAAATTTTGCAAGTCAGAAGACAATAGAATGGCATTTTTAAAGTGCTTCAAGGAAAACTGTCAATCTAAAATTCTATATCCAGTGAAAATATCTTCCCAAATGAGGGTAAAATGAAGTTTATCCAACAAACAAGAGCTGAGAGGATTTACTGCCAGGAGAAATAGACTACAGAAAAGTTAAAGCAAAGTCCTCAAATGGAAGGGAAATGACACATGGAAATGTGAATCTATGCAAAAAAAATGAAGAACCCTATAAACGGTAAATATGTGGCAAATATAAAAGACTTGCATATACAGAAAATACTCATAAAATAGATATAGCTTATGTGGCAAGAGTAGAAATAAAATGGAATGTTAAAGAATACTAGATTATACTGAAAGAAGGCGAGAAAAGGAACAAAGAATAGATGGAAAAATAGAAAACAAGTGCTGAGATGGTAGACTTAAAACCAAAACATAAATGACACAAACACCTCAATTGGAAGACAGAGTCATCATAGTGAATAATAAAGCCCAACTAAAATTGGTCTTTCCAAGGTAGGTGCATCTTAATATTGGACAAAATAAATCTCAGAACAAAGAACATCAACAAGGAGAAAGAGAGACATTTCATAATGATAAAGTCACCAATTCATTAAGGAGATGTAACAACCCTAAATGTGTATGCATCTTGGAGCAAAGCTTCAAAATATATGAGGCAAAAACTGACAGAACTAAAAAGATAAATCAATCCACAACTGTAGTTGAGAACATCAACACTCCTCTCTCATACTGATAAAACAAGTAGAAAGAAAATCAGTATGTATACAAAAGAATAGCACTATCAATCAGCTTGGTTAAATTCATAGAACCTAACATTTATAAAATATTCCAGCCATTAACAGCCCAATAAACATGATTTTCCAGTTAATATGGAACATTTACCACGATAGATAATATGCTGTGCCACAAAACAAGCATTAATAAATTAAAAATGTTTAAGAGAATACAAAGAACATTTCCCAAACATAACAGAATTAAAGATCAACAATGGTTGACCTTTTGATGCTGGTCAAAACCCAAATACATAGAAATTTACAAACACATTTCTAAATAATCCAAGGGTCAAATAAGAGAAATAAGAAAATATTTTCAACATTTGAGTGAAATAATATGCAACGTATCAAAAAAAAAAAAAAACTGAACATAGGTAACCTAGTGCTTCGAGGGAAATGTATAGACAATATTCTGATATTAGAAAAATCTAGAATCAATTGTGCAAGCTTCTACCACAGAAAGGATGACCAAATTAAATCCAAAATAGCAGAAAGGCAAAAACAAGGGAAAATGCAAAAGTGAATGAAATTGAAACTAGACAAACAACAGAGAAAAATCAAAGAAACCAAAAGGTGTTTTCTTAAACATCAATGACTCTTAGAAATCTCCAGCTAGATTGATCAGCAGAAAAAGAAGAAACAAATTACTGGTATCAGAAATTAAAGAAAGACAATGACTACAGAGCCTATAGACTTTGAAACTATAATCAGGAAATACTATGAATAATTTTATGCCAATAAATTTGATGCCTTAGATGAAATTGGAAAATTCCTTCCTAGATACAAGCTACTAAAGCTCAAATAAGGAGAAATAGAAAATCTGAGTAGTCCTATATCTATTTAATAACTTGAATCCTGAACTTAAAATCTTTCCACAAAGAAAGCTTCAGAGTCCATTTCACTGGTAAAGTCTGTCTAACAGTTGAGGAATAATACAAAGTCTTTTAGAAAGCAGAGGAAGAAGGCATACTTTCCAACTGATTTTATGAGGCCAACAATACCAGGCATTTGAAGAAAAAAAACTATAAACCAGTATCCCTTATGCACAGACATAAAAATCCTTATAAAATATTAGCAACTTAAATTCAGTAATATATAAAAAGGATAAAGCACCATCACCACAATCAAGTGACATTTATCCTAAGAAAGCCAGGTAGTTTTAGCATTTAAAAATCAATTAATGTTATTCATTATATTAATGAAATAAAAAAGAAAACCATATGACCATCCCAATAGATGCATTTAAAAGGTGTTGTGAAATTCAATAACTACTCATGGTAAAAGCTCTTTACAAACAGAAATAAAAAGAAATTTCTTCAACCTAACAAAGGACAACTGGAACAAACACACAGCTAGCATCATAATTAATGGTGAAACAATGAGTGCTTTCCCCTAAGATCACAAACAAGGCAAAGATTCCATTGTCACTACTCCTATTCAACATCATAATAGAGGTTCAAAGACTGCAATAAGGCAAGAAAAAGAAATTAAAGGCTTACAGATTGTAATGGGAGAAGGAAAACTATCTTTATTCACAAATGACATGATCTTTATGTCCAAAATCCTAGTGAATTTACAAAAAAAAGTAACTAAGAAATAAGTGAGTTTTCAAGATTATGGGATACAGAGTCAATATACAAAAGCCAATTTTAATTCTATATCCTAGCAATAAACAATTGGAAATTGAAATAAATACCATATATGATAACATCAAAAACAAATGATGCAGGGATGCATTTAGAAAATTATGCAAAAGATGTGAATGGAAAACCAACAAACATTATTGAAAAAAGTTACATCAGATCTAAATAAATGATGAGAAATATACATGTTCATGGACAGATTTGATATTAAGATGTCATTTTCCCTACATTGATATACAGATTCAATGTAATCCCAATCAAAATCTCAACAGGGCTATTTCTGTAGAAATTGACAAGCCAATTATTAAATTATATATGGAAATACAATTATTAAATTTATATGGAAATACAAAGAACCTAATATAAAGCTGGAGAACTTATACTACCTGATTTCCAGACACATCATAAAGCTATATTAATCAAGACATAGTGGTATTGGTATAAGAAGAGACATATAGACCAATAGGAAAGAATAGAACATTCTGAAATAAACACACAAACACACATATATAGTTAATTTATCTCACAAAGGAGCCAAAGTCATTCAACATGCATAGTTTTTCAACAAAGGGTGCTAGAACAACCAGATATTCAGGTTAAAGAGTGAACTTCAACTCTTACTTCACATATAGCATAGATAAAATTACCTCAAAATGGATCATAGAGCTACATGCAAAAGCTAAAACTATAAGCCTGGGCTCTTATTCTCTGGGGGAGAATCCACTTTCAGACCAATTCGTGTTGCTGGCAGAATTTAGTTACATAGGACTAAGATCCCCGGCCCTTGCTGTCACAGCTGGGGTCCTTCTCACCTTCTAGTAGCCATCAGCAATGCCTAGCTCATGGCCTCCTTTCCCTGTCTCCAAAGACAGCAGGTTGAGTCCTTCTCACTCTTTAACTCTGACCTTTCCTTCTACCATGTCTCTCTGACTGGCTTATGCCCTCCTTCCCTGATTTTAAGGGTCCATGTGATAACCCTGGGCTTGCCCTCTTAACCCAGGATAATTTTCCTATCTTAAAGCCAGATGATCAGCAAGCTTAATTCCATCTGTACAGTCAGTCCCTTTTGCCCTGTAACATAACACATTCACAGGTATCACCAGGGAGCATCAAAAACCATGAGGCCCAAAACCCCACCTACATACAACATGGCCCAGCAACGGCAGTCTTTGCTATTTTTCCCAAGGGTAATAGAAACTTATGTGTCTACACAAAGACCTGTATAAAATGTCCATAGCCACTTTATTTGTAATAGCCAAAACCTGGTTATTTTTCATAGCCAAAACAATGTTTCCAAATGACTCAAATGTCCAGCAGCTGGTACAAGGATAAGCAAATTGTTGTATATCCATACAATGGACTACTATACAGTCATAAAAAGGACAAACTTGTGATCCACACAGAAGAGTGCACATTCTATATCATTTCATTTACATGAAACTTGAATATAATTTATAATAGTAAAGAGATGAATGTAATCTACAGTTGTAAAAAGCAGATCAGTGTTTGCCTGGGTCAGGAATTAGGGGTGAGGACTGACTGGACAGGGCACAAGGGACCCTTAGGGTGGTGGAAGTGTTCTGCACCTTGAGTGGGTTGGTAGTTACAGAGTATATATACTTTACCAAAACATCCATCTGTAAAATATACGCTTAAAGGTATATGTTTTCAGTAAATTTTAGCTCAGTAAAGTGGGTAACTGTCCCTTTCTCAAGCACTGGTGGGAATCAAAGCCCAAACCACATATCATATTTGCTGATAATACAAAAGCCCATAGCCCCTGGTCTGCCACTGTGCCCTACACTCAGATTCTAGGCACCTGTCATTTCCAAGTCTTTTCTGCTGTCTTTTTCTTCCATGGCCAAGGCTATCAAAGCAGCCAGTTCCAACCAAGGTATGGAGGCAATAATGTAGTTAAATGTAGTTCACCATAATTGACGGTAATTCATGCTGTCACATTTGCTGTAACCAGAGGTCACATCTCCGGAACCAGAGAAGCTGCTCACATTAATGGTAACTGACACAGCCTCCCTCCTTCAGGGGCACCCAGCTGCAGTGCAGTGGGTTCTGCACTTTGGTTCAAGGGACTCCATCTGGATCTCTGCAACTCTCTTTTTCTTTCAGTGAAAAATGACATGGATGGTTAAAAGATAAAAAAAGAGACAGTTGGGAAATCACAGGTCAGCTGACTGATTGCAAAGCTGATTTCAGCACTTTGTGCCTATTATTGGGTCCTGACTGTTGACAAAGTTGATGGTTTTCTCCAATTCCCACATCAGCCTTGTTGGTGTTTCCCAGTCTTTGCCTCCTGGGCCCATTTAAGTCACAGGGTGAGAGTAGAAACAAACAGGCCCAGAGGCCCATCTCCCCAGAGCTGTGCTCAGAGAATAACTAGGGCAGCTCTGGGGAGACGGTGGACACTTCAGGAAAGCATGATACTGTCTTTCCCCAAGGGCTCACGGCCTCTAGAGAAAGCATCTCACATCTCTGCACACTGGCCCTGCAGTCTCAAGGCCACATGCTATCTCCACCTTTACTGATCTTGGTAGGTGTTTTTATCTCTGGAAGGGGAGAACAGACCTGCGTCATAGGATGCTATGCAGATGAAATGGGATATTCATAAAAGTTTTTTGAAAATCAGAAGTACTGTGCTATGCTTCTGTGTTAAATGTTGGATCGCCATGTCTTAAGGTGGGCCACATACATTCTGGTTTGCCACAATACTCACCATCCAAGTACAGTCTTCCTAACTGCTTCCCTGATTTTTGCTACCTATCTGGCTTCTAAAGGCATCCAAATTCATTGTCCTCATAGGAATGCTGTAAAATGTAAAATGCACTGAAGTTATAATTACTCATATATTTGACAGCTAGCTTTCAGTGTGCTGCTCATTCCATCACTTCAATTAGTTCAAGTCCCTTCTTTCTCTGAACAACTCCTATCGAACCTGGGCAGCTTCCATTCATCTGGGCACAGAATTACACATTCCTCAAAAGATGAAAGTACTTTGAAGGGCCAGAAAATGATACCTCATTTGTCTCCCTGAGAACTTTACATGGTGCCAGACACATGAAGCGGCCCTCCATGGTGGTCTCACAGTGCATGGGAATCGCTGATGTCTGGGAAGAACTCCCTACCTGCAATCCTGGTTCTCACCTTGACAACTGTTGTGTGGTGTATAAATAATTGTCATTTATTTCTAACAGTGCAGTCTGGAAATCTGTGACTAACCTACTAGATTTCTTATTTTTTTTTAATTAAGTAGATTCAGGGTTACCTTTGTAATAATGTCCCTGTTTCATATACACATGCTGCACCTTCTTGAGTAGAGGAGAAAGGAATGGAGTTAAATGTGAGCTCTAGGAAGCAGGCATAACCAGTGGCCTAAATGCAGCGGCCCACAGTGAGAGCCCACCATGGACACTGCCACCATCTGGGGTGAGCACACTGCTCTGTCTGCAATAAATCTAATGAATGTCCATCTTCTTACACATCAAGACCTATAAATGAAGGTGACAATGTTTCTAGAGCTTTAGACTTGGGACTTTACCACTGGTTGAGGGTCAGAGTCTGTCCCTTCCTACTAATACCAAGGGGCATGCTATCTTCACATGGTAGGCAATGCTTCTGGAAGTATGGACAGCACTTTACAGTTAAGGCACTTTCATATCCACCATTTCATCCAACTCCACAGCAAGTCTGTAAAGCAGGGGTATTTATCCCCATTTTTGAGCAAGGACCAGCAAACCAAGCCAGCTGCTAGATGTTGTTGGTTTCATGGCTATTAAAAGGTCCCTGAGCTACAGGGAGAACTGCAGGGCAGGAGTGGGTACAGAGGTGTTCAATGGCTTCTTCAAAAAGCCCTCCATTTGTAATTCTCCTTCTTCTCCCCAACAATGTGCCAGCCCCCTTTCTTGATTGAACACAGGGCCCCGGGTTGTTCCTCACTCCTGAAGAATGCAGAATGGCTCTCTACTGAGCTCCACTCCCCATCTGCTGGCCAGTAATCCAAATGCCTGCTCACTGAGTCTTCTGCACTGTTTCCTCCGTCTGCAGCTTCCATCCAGTGTGCAGCAGGCAAGCCAGGATCCAAAACTGCCTACTTCCAACTCCCTTTGCAGTTATTCCCACTTCCCACTTTTCACACAATGGAGAGTATCCATCAACACTGTGCTTCATGGTAAGGAAATCGGTCAGCCAGTGAGAGCTGATCTCAATAAGAAACAGAACCAGACTCTCAGCCCCAGGCTTTAGATATCTTTAGATGTCTAGAATTTCCTCCAGACAAATCTGCCTGTGTTGCTCTATCCGCATTACCTAATGAAAATTTATGTAAATGTAGACACCTGCTGTCAGGCCCTCTACTAAATCCTCCTGCACCCCGTTAAACATCACCAGCTGTTAGAGCATCCAGGTCAGAGGTCACCAAACACTAGTCCATGGAGCAGCTGCATCAGAATTACCTGGAAATCTTCCTATAAAAAATAAATAAAACCTTTCTGAGTACCCACCACCACCCCCCACCCCCGATCCTTGCAAAATTCTAATTCAGTGAATCTGGAAATCAACCATGGGATATGGATTTTGAAGTTCCCCAGGGATATTCATGCACAGTTAAGTTGGGGCATCATTGTTCCAGGGAGTCTGTCATGTCTGAGGGCTCCCCATTGTCAATAACTTCCCAATTTTATTGCTGCCACATGAAGTGGGATTATGAACCATAGCTCCAACACAAGATTCCATTTCTTCTCCCTCTGTTGCTAAGAGTACTGAGTGGTATTTTGCAATTTACAAAGCATTCTCTTTTGATTTAGAGAATCAAATGGTTTCACAGTGTAACATCATCTTTATATACTAGGTCCCAGGAACTGTTCTAAGTGCTTTAAAGGTAGAAAGTCATTTCATCCTCACAACAACCCCAAGGGGCACATTTCTTATTATGTCTCATTTTACAGATGAGAAATCTGAGGCAAGAAGAGGTTATGAAACACGCCCAAGGTAAAGCAGTTAATATCCAAGGTGCAATTCGGACCCCAGCAGTTTGGCTTCAAAGCTCAGGGTTTCAATCCGTCTGTGCCACTGCTGTTCAGGGCAAGCATGAGTGTTATTCCCACTCTAAAGAGTTTCAGTGACTGGCTGAAGTTCATCAAAATATTCAGAACAATTTCTCAAGGGAGAAGCGTATATGTTCCATGTGTCAGCTCAGGTCTCTCAGAAAGCTCCAGATGCAACACACAATGAAGAGCACAGTTTCGTGCTATGTAAGTCTATGCGTCCCAACCCGTCCTCCCAGACTTCACGGCTCTAGGGACCTCGCCTGTGCCACATGTCCAGCATATGACAACATCCTGTGATGCAACTGCATCTCACTCTCCAAGAGGGACAACTTGGTTGGCTGGAGAGAAAAAGCTTGGCAAAGCTGCACCACTGCATGGCAAGGCAAACAGCCAACAAAGTGAAGAGGTATCCCACAGAATGGGAGAGAAGATTTGCAAAGTATCCATCTGACAAGGGATTAATAACCAGAATATATAAGGAGCTCAGACAACTCAATAGGGGGAAAAACAATTTTAAAATGGGCAAAAGATCTGAATAGACATTTCTCAAAAGAAGACAAACGGCCAACAGGTATATGAAAAAATCTTCAACGTCACTAATCCTCAGAAAAACGCAAATCAAAACCATGAGATACCATCTCATCCCAGTTAAAATGGCTTTTATCAAAATGCAGGGAATAACAGATGCTAGTAAGGGTACAGAGAAAGGGAACCCTCACACACTGTTAGTGAGAATACAAATTAGCACCGATTAGTATAGCCACTATGGAAAACTGTATGGGGGTTCCTCAGAAAACTAAAAACAGAACTATCATATGGTCCAGCAATTCTGCAAGTGCATATACAGCCAAAAGAAAGGAAACAAATGTATTAAGGAGATCTCTACATTCCCGTGTTTACTGCAGCACTATTCACAAGAGCCAAAACACAGAATCAACTTACGTACCCAACAGTGGGTGAACAGATAAAGTGTGGTATATATACACAATGGAATATTATGCTGCCATAAAAAAGAATGAAATCCTGTCACCTGCAGCGACTTGGACGGAAGCGGGGTCATTACGTTAAGTGAAATAAGCCAAGCACAGAAAGACAAATATCACATTCTCACTCTTATGTAGGAGCTAAAAAAGCGGATCTCATGAAGATAGAGCGTAGACTGGTAGTTATCAGAGGCCAGGAAGGGTGAGGGGAGGAGAGAATGAGGAAAGGCTTATTAATGGGTGCAAATGGACAGACTGAAGAAATAAGACCTAGTGTTGACAGATCAGTAAGGTGACTCTAGTAAACACTAATCTATTGTACATTTCAAAATAGCTAAAAGAATAATTCAAATGTTTCTAGCATGAAGAAGGGACAACTATTTAAGGTAATGAATATTCCAGTCACAGATTTGATCTTTACAGATTATATGAATGTATTAAACTATCAAAAATCTGAAAATATGCTCATCTATTATGTATCAATTAAAAAATAAAAAGTTTTTTAAAAGCTGTACCAGCAACTTCAGATAAGAGTTCTAGAAGTGAAAGGGAATGTAAGGACCATCAAGACAAGAACCAGCAAACAGGTGCTATCTTCCATACCAACTCTGATCCACAAGTAAAGGCTATGAGGCTTAAGAGGGGGAAAGGAAAGGAAGGAGGAAAGAGATGGGAAGGGAAGGGAACCATGACCAATTAGTGATGGATGGGAAGGAAGCTTCCCTAAGTCACAAGAGCACTTAACAACAGGTAAGACCAGAGTTCAGTCTCTTGGCTCCTGCACCAGGTTCAATGCATGGCCCACTAAACACAAACACCAGGTGAGTATTAAATGCTACTACAAAGATAGAAGTCATCAGCTCTGATCATAAAAAGAGATTGCATTCTAGAGAATGAGAGTGCATCTATTCACTTATACCCAACTCTCATTCCAGAAAGGGCTTAAACACAACAAAGACAATGCAAGGCAGGTGAGAAAAGAGGCTTTGTGATCCAGTAGTCTTAGGGGATGGTAGCATGCATGACTTTATAGATGTGCTTTAAAAGCTCCAACAGGGTGTAGGGTTAAAAGGACCAATCTCTGGCCTCAGACAACATAGGTAAAACCTCAGCATCTCTACTACCTAGTTGTGAGACACTGAAAAGGCTTACCTGTATGAGCCAGTCTCCTCATATCTAAAATGGGGGTGAAATACCTACAGCAGGAGGTCATTGTAAGGATTACATGAGTATGAAACACACCTCCCACAATGCTTTGCACATGCTGAAGAGTAGTTACTGATTGGGCTCAGTGGCTCACACCTGTAATCCCAGCACTTTGGGAGGCTGAGGCAGGCAGATCACCTGAGGTCTGGAGTTCAAGACCAGCCTAGCCAACATGGTGAAACCCCATCCCTACTAAAAACACAAAAAATTAGCTGGGTATGGTAGCAGGCACCTGTAATCCCCGCCATTCTGGAAGCTGAGGCAGGGGAATTGCTTGGACCCAGGAGGTGGAGATTGCAGCGAGCCGAGATGAGCTGAGATCATGCCTCTGCACTCCAGCCTGGGTGACAGAGTGAGACTCCATCTCAAAAAATCAAAATCCAAAATAAAGGGTAGCTACTGCCATGATCATTATCATTATTGTTGTTACTACTACTGCTATTACCACCACCATGATTTATATACGTTTTCTCCATGGGGTCAGAAAAATCAGTGATCAAGCTATAACAGAAAGGTATTCTCTGGGATGGCTCAAGTTGGCAGGCTCTTTTCTGCTACTCAAAATCTTCCCAGCTAATTTTAGAATCCCAGGAATTATAAAATTCCAGGACTTTTAGAATCTCAGGGCCTGTTTTAAATCATCTCCTGCCTTTTGCCTTGCGATGAAACCAGTGGTTCTTAGCCAGGGAACACAGTCCCAGTAGAGGCAGATCTTGGTAAAGTGGATCGGCTCTCAGAGTGGGGTGTGGATTAAAGGAGCCTATTTAGTATGAGAATGTAACTTCATATTTTAACATTGAAAACCTTAATACATGTGACAGGAAGCAAAGCTTGAACAAACCCTTGCTGATGGGACGTACAGAGAAGCAGAACAACCCTCTGTGCCCATCGATGGTTCTCAAGGAGGATGGAGAGACAGCGAGCATACACACAGCCTGAAAGTGGCACCCGTCTCTGAAGGGGGCACAGGCGTTTTTATATTCATGATGAGAGGGCATGACCTTCAAAGGCAGGGAACAGGAAAAGAGTGTGCTGTGCGGGCCTGAGACCATTCCTCTAACACCAAACTAACAGTGTGCTGTGGAGTTAAAGATGGTGCCCCAACATGTTAGGGCTGCCGATAAAGGAAAAACACAATGGCCTCACCACTGGGGTGGGAGGTGGGCATAAAGGACGTGTATGGGAATTACGGAAGGAGAATCTGTTTCAATCACTCAGAACCAGGTTCTTCAGAGAACTGAGGGTTTAGAGCTACCTATCAAACAGGGCAGATATTTTTATTTTATGATTTATAGTTATTTTGTTGCTTCTCCTGTTAATATCTTATGAAAATTCCCTAAGAACAGGGACCACATTGCCATATCTTTTTCTCCTTGTATCCTTCCATGCAACAATTGTATTATTGGTGAATGAATGATAAATCCCACAGCACAAAAAGGTACGAAATACATTCTAATAAACAGATTAAAAGGTGGTATTGAGTAATGGTTTAAGTGGAACCATACTCGGCAAGAATTCAAATCCTAGTTCTGCCATTTACTAGCTATATGTCTTTGGGCACATTACTTCTGGTACCCCAGTTACCCTGTCTATTCCTATTTCATGGGTTGTGACTATTAACTACAGGAGATATTTATTATACACTCTGAAATCTTGGGTCCCAAAATTCAGCTCAAGTCTTTCTGCACTGCAGCCTAATGATAGCCCAGATACCAGATCAGCGAGATTTTATCAGAAAGCAACTATATGAATGCCTCTGGGCCTCTGATTCAGGAAAAAGAGAAAGAGATTCAGCAAATACTTCCTCCCTATCAATTGAGGAGGAAGCTGAAAAGAGAAAACAGAAGCTGAGCAGCTCAGAGTCCCCCAAAGGGTGAGATAAGAAGTAAATTTATGATACATGCTGGCCAAATGAAGAGCTGGGGCTTATGTTGGATACCAGGTGGAACCACCCGTTTCCCAAGGACACAGGCCCCGACAAAGGGCCAAACTCAGGCCCCTTGTTTCTGGTTACCAAGCTGGCCCTGGTGCCATCTGTATTTCAGTATCTGCAAAATTTCTCAAGGCTGAGAAACCAATTTCTTCCACGCTTGGGTAATTCCAAAGCAACTAAATGGATTGCTTCATCTAGCTGCAAATAAGCATGAGAAATTTCAGCCTGATTAGTTTGTCTGAACGTATAAATGTCTGAAGGCAGGCTTTCAAAATTAGGACAGGCATCTCAACCCTGGTTACAGTGCACGAAGATGGTGGTGGGTTTTCTTGGGCCTACAGTGACTGCTAGAAAGCCGTGGGTGGAACAGAGAGGAGACTAAGATCCCACACTCTCCTGGTGAATAAGGAGAGGTTCAGGTACAAATTAGTAAGAATTCCCATATAAAGAATGCATGTACAGTCTGGTGTTTTACTTACATTGTGTCATTTAATTAATGCACATGGTGAGTTTAAGGATATTATGCCCATTTTATAAATAAGGAAACTGAGGCTTAGAGATGGGAAGTAAGTTGTCAGAGTCTCACAGCTGGTTATGGTGGAGCCAGCATTCAAATTCAGGTGCATCTGACTTTAAAGACTAGGCTCTTAACCATTCTGTTATTTTAATATCAAAATGTCTAAGCTTTTATCACTTTCAAAAGCAAAAGCAAAGCAAATGTTGCAATTCATATCAAAGATCATAAAATCCTGTATATGCTTTAGTGCAGCAATTTCAAGGCTAAGAGTTGATTCTAAAGAAATAATCAGGAATCTGCATTATGATTTTGCTACCCCAAGGTGTTCAATGCAACATGGTTTGTATTGGTTAAGAGAGGAAAGCAGCCACAAGTCCAATGGTAGGATATGATTCCATTTTATAAAACACATATTGTCTGTGTTTATCTGGTTCCTGTATGTTTTGAAATGAACATGTTTTACTTTAAAATATTTTTAAGCTAATGTGAAAAATGAATTCAGGCAGAGCTGCCACTTCAGAAGAGCCTGATATATTGAAAAGTAAAAGATTCCACTCATTGGAAAACTATTTTAAATTCCATTTATTGACACCCTTTTTATCAGGAATACACCTATGGTATTAAAAACAAAAGGACACCAATAACATCCAAATTTGTTCCCCCAAAACTTGTTTTCTTCCTTGATCGGCTAATTTGCTCATGACCTCAAGAAAACAGTCCAATGACATGAAGTTTCTCAGCTGTCCCAACTCAGAAAGGTCCCCCAAGATGACATGGATAGTCGAAGAGCCAAGCCAAGGCCCTGTCTCTCAACACCCAGGCATGGGCACATCCCTCTCTGCCTCCATTAATTAACCAAAAGTTCAACTTCTTTTGCAGCTAGCTAGCCCCAGGAGTTGACTATGTCATTTTTCTGAAGCCAGGCTTTCTCTTGACTTCGTGTAGAAGTAGCAGTAAGCAGAAATTAAAGGGAATGGCAGTTTCAAACCAGGTACAACAGGACCAGGCTTTGCTTTTGTTTTCCTTTTTTTTTTTTTTTTTTTCTGGAGACAGAGTCTGACTCTGTCGCCCAGGCTGGAGTTGGAGTGTGCAGTGGCTCAATCTCAGCTCACTACAATCTCTGCATCCCAGATTCAAGCAATTCTCCTGCCTCAGCCTCCTGAGTAGCTGGGATTTCAGGTATGCACCACTGTACCAAAACTGATTTTTGTATTTTTCTTTTTTTTAGTAGAGACGGGGTTGTGCCACATTGGCCAGGCTGGTCTCAAACTCCTGGCCTCAAGTGATCTGCCCACCTAGGCCTCCTAAAGCGCTAGGATTATAGGCATGAGCCACCGTGCCCAGCCAAAACAAGGCATTTCTTTAAGCCCTCATCAACATAACACAACCCAAAAATAGTCTCTGAAATCTGTCTGAGACTGGAAGAACTCATAAAAGTTATTATGCTTTTATTTATAACTCATAAAAGTTATTAGTTATGACTTGTTAATGTTTAATATTGAAATTTTACTTCCACTATTCTTACTGCCAAGCATCCTTCATTTTCAAATCAGAATCTGATTGAGGAGCCAACCTAATGGAGAGAGAAGCACATTTTAGAGCTTTCCTCTAAAGATCCCCTGAAAAGCCTTCAGACTGTCCTAGAAAAACACATTCCTCAATGACAGGAAATGATAAATATCAAACTGCCAGGAAGAGGCCATGCGACATAAAATATCAGAAGTGGAGAAGTAATTGTGGTTTTTACAGTTACTTTTAGTGGCAAAACCCGCAATTACTTTTGCAGCAACCTAATAGTAATCGTTGATAACTGAACACCTTTTTCCCCAACTGTAAACACATGTTCAGGCCTCAGCTGCGGCAAAAGCAACTTGAGTTCTGAGATGAGAGGCTGGAGTTACAGCTCCCTCAGAGAGAAGGGAAAACATAGTGGCCGGGCCATGTGTCTCCTGTACAGGCCTCCAGAACTCACGAAGCGACCTGTGCCACCCGCATGCCTCGTCTCGTTCCCAGCATCAGCCTGGCCCTAGCTCTCCGGCATTAACTTATCGGGGAGATGGGAAAGGAGCTAAAAATATGAAACCCAGGGTGACAGCAACTGTCCTAACAACAGCTGGCAGTGGGGACTCCTCTCCCTCAGTAAAGTGGGGAATCCAAATAGGCAACGTCCGGCAGAGCCTTCCACTGGCCTGAGAAGAGGATCAAACCAGGCCTCTGGATTCCAGCAGATTTGAGTTTCCCCACTCGACTACTTCCTGGTGGTGTGGCCTTGAGCAAACTGCTCACCCTCTGAGCTCCTGCACTCCTAATCAATAACATGCTCACCTCAACCTGCTCTATTTTTCTTCCATCCCAGCTATCAATCACCAACCTGATGATTCTCTTAGCAATTATGCTTATGGTTTCTCCTCTGTCTCCCTGAAGATAAGCTTCAAAAAGACAGGAGATTTTTATTGGTCTTGTTCACTGCTGTATTTCTAATACCTAGTACACCGTCTGGCACATACAGGCACTCAAATACTTGAACGACTACAAGAAATTAATAATTATAAAAACTCTCTTGGTGGTTGTAAGAATTAAATGACGTAACAAAGTCAACCACCTGACACACAAAGATATTCAATAATTGTACATTTCTTTCTTCCTTATCTTCTTAAACATTCGATGCACTTTCAGCTCGATTTTCTCTCTCAAGGCATGTGGAACTGGAAGGAACACCAAAAGTCACATGGTCCAGTTCTCAGCCTTCGGGTAGAAAACATTTTGTGTCCCCATTTTAGAGAAGCAACTAAAATCCAAAGGAGTAAGTGATGTATGTTTCCTATTGCTTCTGTAACAAGTTACTATAATTTAGCAGCTTAAAACAGCACAAACTTAGTATCTTACAGTTCTGAAGGTCAGATGGCAGAAATGGGTCTTGCTGAACTAAAATTAAGATGTCAACAGGACTGTGCTCCTCTGGAGGCTCCGGGGCTGAACCTGTTTCCTTAGCTTTTCCAGCTTCCAAGACTGCCCACATTTCGGCACATGTGGCTCATGGCCATATCACTCTTGACTTCCGCACTTCCATCACTGCAGCTCCTTCTCTGGCTAACCCTTTTGCCTCCCTCTTGTAAGGATTGGGTGAGTGTATCTAAGTAATCCAGAATAATCTCTCCATCTCAAGATTGTGAAATTAATCACATCTGCAACATCCCTTTTGCCATGGAAGGTAATATATTCACAGATTCAAGAGATTAGGATGTGGAAATCTTTGACGGGCCATTTTCCAAAATAGAGTTGGTAAGTGCCAAAGAGAGGACCACTACTCAGGGTACCTATCTCCTGGCAGAATCTCCCCCAACACTGGAGTTATCCTTCCTCACACTCATGGGTACACACACATGCAGAGAAGGCAGGGGCACTCAAAAGGAACAGGGAGTCGAGGGAAGAGGGTGAAGGTCACACAGTCAGCCTGAGGATGTCCAGGATTCAAATCCAGGCTCCCTAGTACAGCTGTCCTCCCCCAGCACTGCATGGCCCTCTCCAGTGTCAGCCAGAAGAAGACTGTAACACAGTGCACATGCTACTAGGTTCTCAATGCCCCATGGATCTCAATCTTATTCACTGTCTCTTTTTGGTATTTAAAGCAGTAAGTGGCTAAGCATTGTTTCTTTAATGATGACAGAATTCTGCAACTGAAAAAAAAAAACCCAGGAGACCAAGAAGGTCTAAACCGGTTGTTGACAACAGATGCCATAATTTAATAATACATTTTACTATACACACCCCAGCATTCCCTCCTGCCCAGCCCATCTGTCTGAATCACCTCTAGGCACATGTCACAAAATTCCTTGATCATTAAATGAGTACATGTCCTCATGAAGACTAGAGTCTAAACTCATCGAAGATAAGAACCATAAAAACACTTTGTAATTTTTTATTCCACGAATTCTTACCCTTCCTCATCTCCCTTGCTGCAACTTCAACTGCATTCTAGACAAAATGAGTTAGGTCAGGCAGGTGTTACTAGAAACCAGGGTCACCCTGGAGTGGGTAAAAGAGGCAGGGGCCCAGAGTCAGTAGGCTCTGGAAATCACAGATGTGGAAAGTTCCTGGGGCCAGCTGGAGAGAGAGGACAAACAGATGGCTCCTCCCACTCCATAAAAGCTCCATCGTGACCCAGGGCTTCAAGGCAACCCTATACTGTGGGTGAAAGTTCCAGGGGTGGGATGTGAGGAAAGGTTCCATCTTTTCCTCTACTCATTGGTTTGGCCTCTGGTGTCCATCCTGTTCTTCCAAATGAAAATATTCTTGGATCCACTCAAATCCCCCAGATGCCGTCCATCTGGTACTCCCATTACTGCATCCTCACATTCTCCAGTGGGAAACAGGGCACTGTGAGAACAAGCTGGCTGAGCTGCTTGTTCAGCTATCACAAACCTAACTAATAACCCTAAGGAGGACTACAAAGATTACACTCCTTACTCAACAGCTATTTATAAGAGTTATGTTGGACTAATGTACCATTTTAAACAATTAGCATCACTAAAACAGATGAGCAATGTATAGACAACATGGAAAAAATACTAACTGAAACCTGAGGAAGGAAATCAATAGCAAAACAACAGGACGTTAATGCTGAAAGGGAGTGAACTCCCGCCATGCCTAACGCCAGATCAAGAGAGGAATTCAAAATCTGATTTTCATATTTGGGTGACTCCTGTCATCTTTTCCTCAATCTGCAAGTCTCAAGGGACTTTATTTCTGATGCTCTGATCACAAATCTTCACATCTTGGCCAAGGGGAAGAAAAACAGAATCCCGATGCCTATGACAGTGGCTGCTACATACACACAAGGGTGTGGAATTGTACTAATGCAAGAAAGGTAAGAAGGCTTCAAGGAGGCTGTTCTTTTCTGCGTGCTGAGAGTAGGATCGACCGCCTGCCACTGCTCCACAATGACACTTCTTTCTGCCTCGAAGCCTCTGTATCTTCCTCCTTCCTGGAAAACTCTGTCCCAGAGCCCCGTGTGGCCGTCCCTGACCACCCTTACCAGGTACTGTTGTATCACTTCCCTTTCTTTCCTTCAGGAGGCAGGTGCTCTCTAAATCACCACCTATATTCACTCATTTGTCTCCCAAGTAGAACGGAAGCTCCAGGCAGACCTTTTCACCAAATAGCTCTAGTGCCAAGAACAGTGCCTGCTACTTAGTAAGTGCTCCACAAACGCTTGCTGAAAGGACTGGATTAGCTAATGGAAAAGCAGGGCCTGAGGAACTTGGGATTGAACTTATCCTGACCCTTGTCTCAGCAATCCCAGAATATTTGAGCAACTCTGTCCCCATCCTCAGGTAAGGCCTGAGGGAGCCACCTTTGAGACCAACTCAGGTTGCTTCAAATGCTGCAAAATAATACAATTATTGTCTGAAAGTGGTTTGCTAAGTTTTGTCGCCAAGACGAACCAGATTCACATTTACGGGAGAAAGCCTTTCTGTTCAAGGGCATCTCCCATTCCATTAGCCTTTACGCACACACATGTATACACGTGCGCACTGCCTACCTCACAGACTCCTGGTCAGACTTTGCCAGGCCTGGTGGGCTGTCACTGAGCTTGGTTGTTGTTCTTCCTTCTTCTAAGACTTCACCTTACTCACTTCTTGCTGTTTTTCCACCCTCTAAGAAAAGCTGCAGCTCCCTGAAGAATGCGTCCTAACATCAGCGTTTCTGACTGAAGTTCTTGCGGAGGTGGCTGGGACTGCAGCCGTGACTGCTGGTGACCCAGGCGCTGAGGCAGAACACAGGCCACACTTCCCAGCCCAGCGGCAGGCAGATAAAGCACTTCCTTCTGCCCAGCTGCTCGTTGGGAGTGGGGAGAAGGGGGAAACCAGCTTAGAAGGAAAAAATCCCAGCTGCTTGGGTGACCTTGGAGCACGGCTCTTCTCACACTTCGAGGGTAAAGAATGCCCACTGCCCTTTCCTCTCACCTCTCCTGCTCCTGCTCGTGACTTCAACACCAAGAGGGATTTCCAGATAATTTTACAGTTCTCAGAGTGAGAGCGGCACACCCTTATATACAATCAAACAACACTCCCAATGCCATCAAATGCCTAAACACCTTTGGGAGCAGAATGAACATACCAGGCTTGGGGTGTATTTCTTCCAAAGTATTTACCACTCACACATCTGAGGGGAGCGAGAAGGAAGTGGTGCTGGGGGGAGTTATTTAATTCTGCTTACCCCACATTACTTTTGCTTACCATTTGAGCCTAAAACAATTCCCAGGGAAGAAAGACGAGAAACTCAGAAACAAGACATACTGGCTAACATTGGACAGGTCTGTATTTACCAGCCCACCTCATTCCTTTTATCATTATACTGTCTCATAAAAAATTAGATTCGTGGCCATCAGATTATAATGATCTCTTGCCCTTATCTATCCATAGGTAGGAATGACACGTTTCAAAAACAGTAGTTCAAATTACTGATTTTGGTCCTACCTGGTTCAGTTCCTTCATTTATCCTGCACCTGTTTTAGCTCTACCAGATCATGAAAAAGGTGTGAATGTGTTAATTATTGTTGGAACACTACAGAAACTTTTGAAACTTACTACCCCGACTCACAGGCTGAACAAAAGCAAGGAAATAAAAGAACTAGGGTTGCCTGGGCATGATGGCTCATGCCTGTAATCCCAGCACTTTGGGAAGCCAAGGCGGACAGGTCACCTGAGCTCAGGAGTTTGAGACCAGCCTGGTCAATATGGTGAAACCCCACCTCCACTAAAAATACAAAAAATTAGCCAGGTGTGGTGGCAGGCACCTGTAATCCCAGCTACTCAGGAGGCTGAGGCAGGAGAATCACCTGAACCTGGGGGGTGGAGGTTGCAGTGAGCCGAGATTGCACCATTGCACTCCAGCCTGGCAAAAGAGCAAGACTCCATCTCAAAAAAAAAAAAAAAAAAAAAAGAACTAGGGTCAGACCCTGGGATGCTACAGTTCAGAACAGTCTAACCACGACTCTAACAGATTAGGCCTTACTCAAAGAGGAATTAGGCAAGTGTCCCTCCTTAAAACAGAAGTTATTTCCCTCTTCCTATGAATGAGTTAATTTCCTTAAGCTCAGAGACCTAAGGTGACATTATACAAATCAGATTATGTTCTCTGCTCCCCGAAACCCTCAAACAGCTCTCCATCTAATTCAGAGTAACATCCAAGGCCCTTTTGGGGGGGTTCCTAGAAGGCCTCCTACATTGTGACACCTCCAGCTCCACCCATCCTTTCACCCCCACTCCATGCCAATTAAAAGCATCTCCTTGCCACCCACAGACTCTCAGCCAGGCTTGGTGCCCATCTCTTCTGCCCTGGCTACGCTCGTGGCTTGCTTCCTCACTTCATTCAGATCCCCACCCACATGGCACCTCATTAAAGATGTCTTTCCTGGCCAATCAACATAGGCCTTCCCCGCCAGAATGGAAGCATCACCTGTGTCATGGACATATTCATTTATCACTTCTCGTCACCAAACAGGAGCCCTGCCTGTTTGGTTCGCTGCTGGTCCTCGGCGCTGATGAGTGCCTATCACACTGTAGGCAGGTGCCCAGTAACTCTCGTTGAACTGCTGAAGAAAGGAGAGAAGTGACACCCTAGCGTACAGAAGAATCAGGTGTTCCTGGAAAGGCAGGGAAAGAAAAGAAAGGAGCAGAGAAGGTGGAGGGCCTGTCATCCAGTTTTGCCCAACATTGGTGACAAAACAAGTTGAGTAACATGAGATTTAACAAGCATCCCAGGGTACACCTCACAGCCAGGTAAAAATAAACAGACACCAAAACCAGGTCAACTGGTTATTTCTTTTAGGCAACAAGCTTTTCCCAAAGGCCTAGGAAGTACTGAGTTCTTCTATGGTTTCTGAGAGAGAAAACATCACTCTTGCCTTTGATACTATAGTTCATAATCTTAGAATTATAATTGCCAATTACTAGGGTGAATCATCATCGAGTGGACAGAGAGCAACACATAGGCTCAGGGTCTGGAGACATATCCTGAAGGACATTTGTGAGGCTGGTATTAAAGGAGAAGGTGGCCGGGGCGCAGTGGCTCACGCCTATAATCTCAGCACTTTGGGAGGCCAAGGCGGAGCAGACTGCCTGAGCTCAGGAGCTCAAGACCAGCCCAGACAGCATGGCAAAATCCCATCTCTACCAAAAATACAAAAAATTTAGCCGGGTGTGGTGGCCCATGTCTGTAATCCCAGCTACTCGGGAGGCTGAGGCACGAGAATTGCTTGAACTTGGGAGGTGGAGGTTGAGATCACACCACCACACTCCAGCCTGGGCAAGAGAGTAAGACTCTTTCTCAAAATAAATAAATAATAAATAAAAATAAAGGAGGAGGTGTACAGAAGCTTGGATTCAAGGAAAGAATTAGAAAGAGCATTCCAGATAGAATAAGAGAAAAATACATAGGGCGCTTGTTGACGTGAAAGGGATGACAGTGGCAATGAAGGAAGGTGACAGTGTCATGTTGCTGAGGGGCAGAACTGAGTGATGTGGGAGGTGAGCTGCAGCTGCACAGGCTCAAAGGTCTGGGTCCAGTCCTTCCTCAAACGTGTATTTCAATCCAAACCTGTTTACCAAAAGCCCACACGTAAGAGAAAAATGCAGCACAAGGCCAGTAGCAGCAGCCACCATTTCCCGGGTGCTTAGTGTTCAGTGCTTCTCAGTTCAGAGAAGCACCCGTGTCCGCTCACTGGATCCTCTCGGCAATGCCAGGAGGTGGGCACCGTGATCGCCTTTGACGTGAGGAAACAAGAGGATCCAAGCACTTATCTGGCCAGTCTCACCTAGTTATAAGTGGTGAGGATTTAACTCAAGGAATCTGGCCCAAAGCTAATACTCTGTACTGAGTCCCCCATCAACAGGAATTAGAACTGTAATAACCACAGTTGTTTTGTGAACCAAAAACCAGGACACTCACGCTGACAAAAGCTTTCTGAGCTGTTTCTGATTATAGGAGACAGTCTGGGCACTGGCATTTGGATGCCAAAGCAATAGGATTTCTGGGACATTTCATGGGCATGAAGAAACAGAAGGATTGAAACTAGGTCTGCCCTATACAACCTGGGCCAGGTGTTGAACAGATAAGCACACAAACAATAAATGACAATCATAAGTGTAGGCTGGACAGCAAGCCTGACTTCAACCAGGCAGTCAGAGGAGGCTCCCCTAGGAAGCAAATGATGATGTGGAACTCAAAGTAATAGATGAAGTGAGGGAGAGCCATGGTGGGGGGAATGGTCTAGATGCTCCAAGGTGGGAAGGAGTAAGGAGTTGACTTCTTAGAGCAGCAGAAGGCAGCTCATGAAGCAGAACAGTGGTGGATGCAGGAGCAGTGGCATGAGCTGCGGCTGGACAGCTAGGCAGGACCAGGACCACCAGCTGATCCATCCAGGGCAAGGATGAAATCGCACAAAGCCAATGAAAAGAACCAAAGGGATTTGAAGAGGTGAGGTGAAAGGTCTGTCATCTAAGCTGGCCAAAAAGGAGAGCCCAGGTCTACAGGGAGAATGGGCCCTGGGCTGTGCTGAGCAGGCAGGCCAGAGACAAGGGCAAGGCTGGTGAGGAGGACAGCAAGCTAGAGATTGAGGAGCTGAAACAGCCACCCACACCATGGGGCCCGGTATGCAAGTGGAAGTAGATGGGCTAAAGGGGAAAGGGCCCTTGAAATGAGAAGCTGGAGTGTTGGATGGAACATCCATATGGTTTTGCCAAAACAAGGCCAGGCACAATGGCACATGCCTGTAATCCTAGTGCTTTGGGAGGTTGAGAAGGGAGGATCACTTGAGGCCAGGAGTTCAAGGCTGCAGTAAGCCATGAATGCACCACTGCACTCCAGCCTGGACAACACAGTGAGACCTTGTCTCTAAAAGAAAAACACATAGAGGAAGATGACACATTAGTTACCAGGGTCATCAGTGAACCAGGGGACATCTGGGCAGTGTGCAGATCAAAATGACCCTGAAGAGTTGGCAGCAAGGGGCTTGGCTTAAAGTCACCCAGCTAGGACAAGGCCGACCTTGACTCGTACACTCAGTCCTGCCTCATGGCCCAACTGTGCCCAGGCTTCCTCTTGGCAGGAGTCCATCCAAATGCTGCAGGGACAGCCACATACTCGGCACCACTGAGCACTCACAGAACACGCACACCCAATCTGTCACCCAAGGCGAGGCACATACTCAGCATCCCAGCTTTTCCTGCAGGCTCACTAAAGGCCCATTTTTGACGTTGAGAAGGATGTGCAACTATTCTCTCACCAACCACTGTCCTAAAATATCATTCCTCCTCTTAGTTTATAAGTTATGCTAACAAGGATAGGGTCTCATAAACAACATTAATAATGAAATACAAGACAGGAGTTCATTTGATAAAATATTCATTAAAGGTTTAAATACATTGGAAACAAAGACACTGACTTCTGCAAAAGGGAAAACTACAGATCTAAAGAACGAAAGAGTCACACATCTGCTATGATGTAAAAGTTTCAGAGGTGATAACTGTGGTGCTACGCAAAATGAAGACGAGCACAAAGTGGCCAGGAAATTCAAGGTGGGCTCCGCAAAGGTGAACAGGACAAAATGGTCATCAGGACCCTTTCTCTCATTCTTCTACTTGAGAAGATAGTTACTTTTTTCTCCACAAAGGAGATCAGAATCTGTCACAGTGATTGATAGTTCAACTTAATGAATCATAAATAAATTTCCTAACTTTCAGGATGATTCCTCAGGAGTATCAAATCACTTTAAGGTTAGAAAGTATCTGGTTAAAAATTCATACTTGAAAACTGAAAGGTTTAAAAAAAAAAAAAGCAGGTAGCCAGGCCTGTAGTGCTGGACACATCCTCACCAGGGCCTTTGCCTCACTCAGGGAAAACAAGGGTCGCCTGCTGACCCGTGTGTCTGTCGCAGCTAGGGACACTGACTCGAGGGCTCAGAGCTGTCAGTCACCTCCACTAACTCAATTTCCTTCCATAACCTCTGGGAAGCACTTCTCTACTCCCCCAGGCAGAAGGAACATCTCCCAATCTCCAAGCTTCCCCCGACTTCATCCAGAATTCAAACAAAGCAGAGCTCATCCTCAGCTGCAATTATCTGCAAGAGATCTACCATCCCCAGGCCATGAGCAGGGCTGGGTCCGAGTCATGTGCATGTTCCAGGGGTAAGCAAGAAAGAAGGCGTGAGATGTGCTCAGCGAACACTGCTGAATTAGTCAGTGAACAAGAGCTTGCCCCCGAGACTCCAGTGTGCCTCACAGAGTGGGTCCCTTGAAATCCGAGGAGGTCACCCTCTGAGGGCTTCAGGGAGAGACACCACATTGCTCTTGCCCCAACTACTCCAGGGTTCTTTTACGCAACCTGTTGCCTTCATAACAAGAAGTCATAAAAATGTGTGTTCTCTACAACCAAGGAAATACCCCTGGATCTTAATCCAAAGAATTTACCCAAAATTTGAAACCATTATAAATGTATTTCAGAATTATTTCTTATTGTGAAATGCACCACCAAGATCTAACTGAGTAAATCTGGGCAGAGCAACTTGATGGAATATGCAGCCATAAGGAAGCAACTCTACAGAGACCGGGGGCCTGCACTCACACAACCAACCGTGAGTTCTGAGATCAGCAACACGGGGTGTAACATTAAGTCCAGTTGTTGGTTCCAGTTACCTACTGGATTCTCCTTTTACATGACAGGGTCTTCTCTGGGACCTGCAGAACAGCCTTTGCTAAACCAACTCCAAACTTGGCTCTCTCTCTCTTAAAGCTTAGGTTCCTATTTTGAACTTGAGTTTATAAATCCTCTCAAGAAGTGTGGGAAAGGTGAAAGAACCACAGGACTTGGTGGTCTAATTTTTGTCCACTATTCCAATTATTCACTTGAGGGCAATGAATCTGGAATTCACACCTCCAGTCTACTTCTCTCTTTGGAGCTCCAGAACCACCTGTCCCCAGTCCTGCCCGAAGTCTCCACTTAAGATAGTTAAGGCATTTCTAACTCAGCTGGTCCCAGACTGAGTCTATGCTCCTGCCCTCCTGCCAAAAACAGGCCTCCATGGGTCTCAGAGAAAACCCTGTCATGTAAAAGGTTACCTAACTCAGAAAATGACCTCATCACACCCAGGCCAAAATCTCAAGGGTCTCTTTATGACTTTTTGTCCTCTATCACAACCACATAATTCCTAGCTGCTCTCCATTCTACACCCCAGTAATTCCTGAACCTCCCCACTTGTCACCCCAGAGTCTACCGCACGAACATTTCCCTGAATAACTTCAACAGCTGCTCGCCCTTCCTCTCTAGTTTTGTTCTTGCCCCTCCCCACGTGTTTCTGCCTAATTGCCACAGCAGTCTTTCTAAAACCCATATGAGTCCTCTGTTTCAAATCCTTTAGTGGCTTCTCACAGCTTTAGGACCAAACCAAAGCACTCAAACTGGTTTGCAAGGCCCGCTGAGACGGGGTCCCACGGTCCCAGGAACACATCATGCCCTGGACAATCTCCCTAACTCTTCAACTAGCAAAGGCCAACTCAGCAACCATGTCTCACCTACACGCTGCCTTTACCCTCAGACCAGGTTACCCCTCAGGATCTCTTATTTGTTCTTGTATTTGAATGTCTTTGCAGTTATTAGATGATCCGCTTCATGAAGTTAAACACCATGCCTGTCCAAAAATAAAGGACCCAGGTTCAGGGCAGTTGCTTTCTAGCTGGCTAGTATCTTATCTTCTCTAAGTCAGAATCTGCTCATCTGTAAGATGGAAATATTTACTATCATTTTGTCTAATCTGGAGAGGTACTAGGAATAACAAGAAAACAGAAGTAAAGATAGTCTAAAATGTTTGAAGCGCTCTATAAAAACATGAAGAATCATTATTACTGTTAGTTCTAGAATACCAGCAGATAAACTCCAGTCCCTGTAAGTATTTTTTGTGCATTACAGTGACTTTAAAAAACCAAAGTAGATTAATTTGGCTTTGAAACTTTTTATGATACCTGCTCTTATCCCTGGAGACACTGTTGGGTACCAAAAAAAAAAAAAAAAATAGGTAAGGACTTGTTACCTCAGAGAGAATGAGGAAAACCAAGGAATTAGATGAGGCAGCTGCTGAGAAACAGGGCATGGTCCCTTGGCACCAGAAGCTATCATCTTCCAAGGGGAAACACACACACACACACACACAGACACACACACACACACACACACACACACACACACACACACACACCAGACGCAAGGAAAAGTCAGGGTAAAAACCCTCTCCTCTCCTCTGCACGAATTCCTTCGGCTGGTGCCCTTGCCTTGGGGTTGTCCCCCAGCCCTTTCCCTCCTCTCAACAGGGCATCCAGCCATGTCACTGGGATGCTCAAGAGAGGTCACTTTCCAACATTTTCCAGAGGAGTGAGCTTTCTGGCCCATTACCCACACATCCTATGTGCAGTTTGGGGCTTACTTTGTTGCTTAACCAGAATTGGATCTACTTAAATCAGAGAACAAAAGATCTGGAAAGAAGTTGAAGTTCCCAGAGGCAGGTGCTCGGACAAATCCCCGTGGTATGCTGGAGTTGAAAGTTCTCTCCCAGGCCTTCCCCCTGCCTGCCTGTGTGAACTTCAGTTTCCTTCCCTGTGGACAACACCGCAGGCACTGCTTCCCTTACTGGAAAGTTGTCAAGGTCAAACAGGGATGTGAAAGCACTTCGGGAAAGGTACAGCCCTGCCTGCATGAACTAGAGGTACCAGCCCCTCACAAAATCCCCGCCCCAGGTAGAGCACAGCCTTTAGCAGGTGAGCTCTGAGAGGCATTACTCAGAGGTTCTGACCCCAGCACAGTAGGAAACACAGCTGCCCTAAACAAAGACAAGGTCTTCACTCTCTCTCACTCTCCTGCTTGAATCAGGTATTCAATTCATGTGACACCAGGAAAAGCATGTTAGGGAGGTAGAATCACAAAGTTTGGATAATGCCGTCATGAAAATAGGTCAACCTGCTCTAAGATGCAAACCTGGCCTCAACCCAAGAGTCTGAGTTTTTTTGGTTATTTTATTTTTTGGTCAAAAAAGTTTTCTAAAACAATGACCATTCTTCTGACTGTAAATAGGCCAGCCATATCTGCTAAGAAGCAAATCTATGCTACACATTGTTGATAAATGCCCCTGCCTGACTCCCAGAATCCTGGCTTCCTAAGTAAGAATCTGCCTCTGACAACAGGCTCAGGAGAGATCTGACCCAGGGACCTCTCTGGGCAGGCACCAAGTAACGTCTCCTCAGATCCATCAGCCCTGTGTTCACGTCCCTATTTCTATTAATTAAACTTTGTTTGTGAAGCAAGCACTTCAGGAGAAGCCTAGGTGTGATGAGACAAAGGCGTGTGAAGATGGCAGCTCTGACCCACATTAAAAACGAATTAGGCAGTTCAAATTGACACATCCTTTCCTTAAGAAAAAAAGAGAAAAAGAACCAGAAGCATAAAGAAAAGGCACGAATTAAACTTTTCATTCTTCAGGAAAGCCTCAAGTGCAGACATACTTTTGGGAATCTGGTCTATTGAGACATTGTATTTTTTCCCCACGTCCATTCCTACCCTCCCACCACTCTGGATTTTCAAACCAGAATCAAAAGCCTCTAATAGAGTCATCCGTGCAGCACAGCAAACAGCAAGACAGGTATGCCCTGCAGACATACACTCTTAAGCCTTTCGTTAAGTACATACACCCAAAACGACAGCTGCAGAAATCCACTGACCAAACAGATTTTTCAACTTCCAAGAACACTGAATACAGAGTCTCTGACCTTCAAGGAACTTACAGTTAAGCTGGGGAACAAAACCCCCAACACAAATGGAACCAAAAGAAAGCAATCAAAGGTGAGCTCCCTGAGAGCAGGCACTGAGTCTTCCTTCCTTCTCCATCCTGTCTCAGGATGGTAAATGTTAGATGGTGAAGAGATCAAGGGATGGATGGACAGGCAGACGAACAGAGAGGCTATAAATGCAACAAGATGTTAAAGGTGGAAACAAGTGGTAAAGATTCTGCTGGTTTTGGATAAAAGAAATAAAACACGGACATCCCAGAAGGCAGGAAGCAGGAGCATCAATCCAACTACCTCTGGCCCCAGCCCCATGCGAGCACACATCTCCAAGTTTCTTACGATATACCATGCTACCTTGCACTAATTACAACTGTTTCCGTCCATTGCTTCCTGTTCAGAAAGCTCACTGAGAGTAGAATCCATGTGCAGCTATCCCCTCTCCTTGGCACATATTAGACAATCCATGAGCTCTCTGAATGAATGAGAATGGCCCAGATAGAGGAGTGGTGGATGCGAGTGATCACCCAGGATATCCAGACCCCACCTGTATCAGGACTTGCCTGACTTGGCTCCTTACCTTAACATACTACGTGCCACAGCTGCTGTCTCTCCAAGACAGGCTGATACCCATGACTATGGAAAGTCAATGTCCTCTTTGCACTTTTCTAAAAGGGAAAAAAGGACTTTGAAAAACTACAACGGGGCCCATTCTTCTCTCTTGATCTCACCCACCACGTTATAAAACAGACTAAGCCACATGGGAAAACAAATGGCTCTGTCATTCCAGCACCTTACAGCTCTCTGATGGGCCAGCAACTTGTATACCTACTTAACAAAATGCCAAGGCAACTGGCAGTGTTCCTACCCTCTGCTGGGCACCTCACATCCATCTGGCAGAGCTTTTCATTATAAACATGAGGAGAGTCCCACCTGGTGGTTCTGCAGCCAGGAGGGTCCTTATACTGCCTAAGATGAGCAAGGGCTGCTACTGCAGACCCCTCAGGTCAAAAAGGGGCTGGATGAGGTTCCCAAACATGCCCACCTTGGAACATGTGAAGAGGCACATCTGGGTCCGGCTCTATACTTGGGGATCATGGGGCTGAAGAGTCCTTTAGAGAGAAGACAGCTCAGACTACATTTGACAAGAACGGACAGACAGCCCCAGCCCTCAGCCTGCTGGCAGGACATGCCAAGGCTTGTCCCTGTGCTAAATAAGGAGGGGTCAGGAAGGGACCAGGCAGGAAGACTGACATTGGAAATGTCTCCTACACACAAAGTCAGCCTTAGGAACCTAGAGGTAGAAATTTAAAAAAAAAAACAAAAAAACACTCTGTTGAAAGTCAGCACATGTGCAAATTTAAATCCACATCAAAGCTATTTTATGCCCGGAACAAACATCACAAATAAGTTTCTGAGGCCAAGTTCTCAGGGATGAGACATAATCTTGCCCACCAGGGGTGCACAGACTAAGGAGATCAGTGAACAGTGCCTGAGAATGGTGAAGGCTTCCAAATTCAATGGAACTTTCCCCTATAAACTTCATGTGATTTGTGAGTTTTTTTAAATATGGTTTTAAAATTAATCCACAAGCTGACCTTCTTCCTCCCACACTTTCAAGGGTAACAGAGATCTCTGAAAGTTGTCGGAAAGGTGCACAAGTACATAAAATCATGCGTGCAATTTTAGGAAGTTCCCAAATCACCTGGAATCCACTGGAAGGCACTTAAGAGTCTACAGACTCCCTCACCAAGTCCCTTGTCTCAAAGGAAAACTGGTTGTATCAATTTGCCAGGCTATTTGCACCAACAGCATTGGACCAGGAAAGGCCGTGGGGGGTCTTGGGAGGTGATGTTTTCCCAGATCCTGGCCTGCAAAGGGGCAGAACTCAACTTTCTGCTATTGAGCTCCCAGATTCTGAGAGTCCTTGGCTACCCCACCTAGAGACCCACCTGTGACCCTTCTCATCTACTACTTGTTCCTCTGCAGCAACGCTTTCTCCTGCAGTCTCCAAATGTTCACATCCCAATCCTTTCCAAGTCAAGCTCTAATGCCCCCCTTTTCAAATCCCTGCCTGCCCAGCTCCCTACACCCCCAATAACTGTGACAAAGGTCTCCTGCCACCCAGGATCCAGAGCCTGTGCTCTGCCCGTCTCCTGAGTCACTGGCCACTTTACAAATTGAGCTATAATTTCTCTATATAATGTCCCCTCTCTCTTCACTCAGATTCTGAAAGGCTGGATTTGCACATCTGCTGAATCTTCCACAGTATAGCCTAGTTGAGGATGGTAAACACATAATATTTGCTGGGGAATGGACGACTGGCTCAGTGAGATATCACAGAAAGGGAGGGTAGAGCAGGAGGGAAGAGCCTCCTGTAGAAAGGAAGACTCCTTTCCCCTGTGCTCGAAAGGCAAGTCAGGGCAATACAGGGTTGGGATGTTCCAACAAAAACACATCGGAACATACTCCCAGCAAGGCTGGATTATTAAATGAGGGTGCAGGATCTGTGCATACAGTACAAACAACGATAACCAGAAAGACCCCAGATGTAGGCTGATGTAGAAATGAGCATAACTTTGTAAGATCAGTCCGAAAGCTCCACTGAAGACAGCAGCTTCAAGATACCCAGACACCATCCTGATTCCAAGCAGTAACCACAAACCCAGAGATGCAGGCAAAATTAAACAAGCACCAGTTTCTCTGCTAAAAGCATCAACCCAATGGGCCTTCTTACAGGTGCATCTTATGAGTGGGAAGTCGATGCATGCAAGGCAGCAGCACACTCTTGAGTTCTAGCTCAGCTCCGTCCAGCCCTGGGGCCCTGGGCCTGCCTCTCTCCAGGAGCTTTCGTTCTCCCATACTTCAGCTGAGAATGTTAGATTATAACTCAGAGTCTTGTCAGCCCCTGATGTTCTAGAAAGCCATTAAGTATTTAACAAATACCTTCTCAGTCTCACAGTGGACTAGGCCCTAAGAAAGTTACAGAAAAATACGTTAAGATAAGGCTCTTTCTTTTCCTGGAATGGGCTATCTACTTGGGTAAATTTGATACAAAACTAATGATTAGGTGACTGAAGTAATAATGTGTCTTTGTGTGTGTGTGATGTGAAGGTACCTGCCTAGGACAGGTACAAAAAGAAATATCCCACAAGATTAACGGTGGTTATCACTGGGCTACGGTCTGTAGGTAATTGTTGTTATTTACAATTTTCTGTGAATTCTAAATTTTCAACATTGACAATGTATCTTCTTCTTTATTTAGGTAAAATGAAGCCCTCAGCTATCAGGATGGACTAGGGAGGCGGTGCATACACATTAGGCACACATCCAGTGCAACACGGGGATCCAAGCATGTTTCAGGGACAAGAATAAAGTCCTCACACGTGTACAAAGCTTAACTTTGACCAAGCATTGCTCATCAATTCTTTCTTGTGAGCTGCATAAACCACCTTGGAGATAAGTAGAGCAGCAATTAGCCCCATTTAGAGAGCAAGACTCTGACAGGCTGAGACAGGATGCCTAGCCCCTTAACAAGCTCTCCAGATTGCTTAGGTGGCCAAACCTGGACTTGGGTCCAGATCTTCCACCTCCCAGTTAGTGGCCTCTTCTTTACCTACTGCCACATACTAACTTTATTTGCAAAACAAATGTCAAATGGACACCGTATGCCAACCACTGTGTTGAGTGAGTGAGTGTGTGTATTCACAGACACACATGAGAAGATTTTGACAACTGAAGGAACTCTGATGAAGACATACATGACTACTTAGATTGGGCCACTGTACTCCTCCCTGGCGCCTGGTGACAGAGCAAGACTCTGTCTCAAAAAAAAAAAAAAAAAAAAGGAACTTCTACTGCAATTTAAGCAAGACAGGTATATCCCATTTGTTTATTCATTCAACAAATACTGAGTATTTGCACTGGGAAATAAATGCTGAGCAAAATAGGCATGGTCTCTGCCTTCACAGGTCTTTGTGCCAAAAAGGGCCAAGTGAGGTTATGAGGATGCTTTATCACAAAGCTGTCCCTGCATCTAGAGGAAGTCACAATTCCCACTCTATAGATGGTGAATGTCTCTTACTTCAGTCAGATAAACAGGATTATTTCAACTGCAAATGTGTTTATTTGACCCAAAAACACGCACCTACTGTGCATAAGGCAAGGTACCTGGTACTAGGGGAGATGCAAAGGAGATGGCCAAGCAACTGCCAGGCACTTTCTTTATTCACTGTGCTAAACACTGTGAGAGACACATCTAACTACCTAGTGCCAAGCACTGCTGGAGCACTACTACTCACTGTCAGTGGAACAGAAGCGTCCAGATGAAATCAAATCTCTCCATCACTATGAGCAAAGCAAGAAAAACTCTTGATTTTTTTTTAACCTCACTAACCTTATGGGCCTCCCATAGGACGTCATGTATTCCTCCACAACTCCCTCAAAAGAAAGCACCCTCATTTTCTTAGCATGGCACATCTGAATGGTATCAAGTTACCCCTTCCTAAAAAGGATGCAGGAGCAGAGAAGGTCATTTTAGGTGGCCAGTTGTAGGGCAAAGCCATGAGGACAGGAAGGGCTGCAGTGGCCTTTGTATCTGCCTGCAGCCCCTTTTTGATAAAAATGTGAAAAGCAGTACCAATGGGTCCATGTGACTGGAATGAAGCCTTGAATCTTTTCACATGCCCCGTACTGGCCCCACTGGCTGCCAGCGGCTTCCTCAGTTCCAAAACGCCCAGCACAGCGTCTGGAGCCTGCACAGCACTGCCTTCACCTTGAGCCTTTCTGTCCTTTCAGCAAAAGTGCTTTGCCTGTGTCTGTGCAAGAGAGGAAACAGCGCACAGTAGGAGGGGATCACACCTGACAGGTCAGAGCCACACATCCTGCCCACTGCACCACTCAAAGCCCTGCTTGCTAAGATGTAACTGGTCTGCAGCTGGTTGAGACCCTCAGTTGAGTTCAGGACAACCTTGATCTACTGGAAGCATGTTTTTGAACATGACTAGGTAAAAACAGTTTTGTTCATTTCTATGTGAACAAGAAGAAATAAATTCCCTACAAATCATTGTAAGAGACAAAATAGCCACTTCTCAAACCTCAGAAAGGGTGTCATTTCCTAAATGATAAGGTTTTTTGGTTCAGATGTCATATATGAGTCATCTTTAACTGGGGTGCCCTACAATAACAAGGTCTCTTAAGTAAAAGCAACCAAAATAGAAAACTACTTAGTAAGATGCTTCGACATTAAATAAGGAAAGAGAAATGTGATTATGATTAACTGAAGTTCAAGTTGTGATTTACTGTTTTCAACATGTTTGCTCCGTCCATCTGTTTGATTCCAGAATGCCTTGGAATGTCTTTTCTGGTTATTTCACATTCGTTGAATGAGCCTGCCAATGTCAGCTTTAGCTTGCTGTTGAAGTAAAAATATTAAGACAGTCTTCTCAATGCTGTTTAGAACACCAACATTATCCCTGGAAGTCACCTGCAGGCCTGACTTAGAGGGCAGCTCCAAGCATGTCCCCCAGTCAAGAGCTGACTGCTAACTCCAGCTCCTCCTCTGCTGCTGCTCCGGCACGGCCACAGGCTGTCAGAGGAATCCCCTTATCCTCAGCATGCCCATCCTCATCTAGGCCCTTATTCTCCCTTCCTCAAAAGGATGCAGACAGCTTCCCAACTATGATCCGACCTCTGCTCTAAAGCACAGCTCTGTTCTGAGTACACCATCCCCGAGACATGCTTTGGAATTTGCAGGGCAAGTGCAAAATGAAAATGCAGGGTCCCTTGTTTTATAAGTATTAAGAATTTAAAGACGACAATAGCATAGCATTAAGCTGAGTATGGGGCCCTGGGGCAGTGCACAGGACACACAGCCACGAAGCCTTCCCTGAAGAACCAGTGCCTCAACAATCTCCACCAAACTCTTTACTCTGGCATTCAAGGTTTTCTACCACCTGGCTCCCTGCACCACCTTCTTATAAACCTCAGCCTCCAGAAACCCAGGAATCATCATTTCTCAGATTCATCCTCACCATCCCATCTCTATCCTTGCAGGAGAGCGGAAGGCTGCCTCCTCCACACCCTCACTTAAGCCCTAAAGATTTCTGGCTGGGCACCCATGCATTGATGGGGTTTTTCCTTGGACAGAGCAATGAACTGTTACTTGTCTAAATGCCCAGAGCCTGACAGAAAGTGAGCATCAAGAATGAACCAATCAGCTCCCTCTCCCTCACCTCTGCTGGGCCACTCCTCCTTCCACCCCACCCTGCTCCCAACAGCTATGCCCATAAAACCACATCTCTCCTTTAGGCCTGGCTCAGATACCACCTCCTCCACCCAGCCCTCCTGTATTGTCCCAGCTGGATGGGGCCCTGCTCCCCTTTGGGCTCCCGCCAGCTTCCCACATCCCCGACAGTACTTGCCCATATTCCACCTTGTATCACAGAATCTACCCATTTGACCCATCACACATTCCAACCGGGCTGCAGACACCCCAGGAAAGGGGCTTCTCATGGTTCCTTTCCAACCCCACAGACTTCGGGGTGTTCTGTATACAGCAGAGGCTCCATATGTAATTTTTGACTGAATGACAAAAAGCAGATTAAGTAAAATTTCTCCGTCATGCCACCTCCCCTTAAAATAAATATTTCCAAAACACATCAAGGTTGAGAGTACATAGAATTAAAAATTTATAAAAGTATTAAAGGCAGAATCAACTTCATGTTTGAAAGAAGTGCCTTTGGAACCAATTTTAAAGAAGCTGCATGCCTTAAGTACTAACGGGAAGGAAAAAAAGAGGCTGGATTCCATCTCCTGGGAATTCTGCATGACAGAATTCTGCCCGAGGGGCTCTGCCTGCAGCCTCACAGCCCTCACATCTCCAGGGCGGCCACTGTTGTAATCTCACACCGTTGTAAATGTTCCCCTCCACTTCTCCTGGTGAGAACCTCCATCTCTATGGGGAATACTTTCCCCATGTGGTTTGGGTAAAAGTGACTCCATCTGCTGGCCACTGCAGGGCCAGAAAACTCTACTTCCTTGGCCACAAGAAAAAACCACAGACTGTGCCCCATGCCAAGCACTCAGATACCTCCATGGGATTTCTATAATGTTTCTATTAGAAAAATGCCATCTCTTTTGGCTGGGTTGCCACACTGGTAAGATATAAATCCAGGGCTGTCAGTGGCCATTTCACCATCACATCCTGGGAGAAAGACAAACAGAGACAACCCCTGCTGAAAGGTGAAGAAAGAGCCCCTCACCCGCATCCCTGGAATCAAGCACCACCTGAGGTCAGCTGCACCTTTCACAGAAGTCTGTTGAAATTGGGCTGTCACTTGCAACTGAGAGAGTCTGAGAGAGTCCAGTTCTATGAGAAGGCACGTATTACCCCCACTTTGCAGATAAGGAAGCCCAGCCCAGGGAGATGCAGCAAAGCATTCAAGACCATGTGGCCTGTAAACAGTGGGACCAGGGATAACCCCTCAGCCTCTCAGAGGCTCACACCTCACTATTCTGCAATGGGTGTTACCAGAGGCTCTACAGCTCCGACTGCCCCTACAGAAAATGAAAGAGAAAACATCGTGAATTGCGCCTTTGGAACCAATATGCAGAAGCTGCACTTCTTACATACTAAGAGGAAGAATAAGAACTGACTGGTGACATGATTTAAAGCAATGCCCTTACAAAGAGCCAAAAATCAACACACAGGTGAACAATGTAGGCATTTATCAATTCTATTTAGTGAGTCAAACGAATCAGCATGGAAACTGAATGGAATAAGGACTGAGATCCTTTGCTGGTGGCATGGGGTAAATCCTGACTGGCTGCTGTTCAGACTGGCCGTCACATTCCACCAGATGGTAACAGCCCAAAATAAAAACTGCTGCAAACGCAATTTAGACAAATTCAAGAATCATATGAATAATGGCTCCACAACAGCTTATTAAGGGAAGCTACACATATTTAAAGCACACTCCTATGTTTTCGAGGGGATGGCTGGAAGGGTCAGGGGGTCCTCTCACAGCGACTCCCTTAATTCCACTCTCAGTGGCAAAATGCTGAACTGGAAAAACCATTAGTCTGACAGAAGATGGAGATTCTCGTGATCTTACAGAAAAACGTTGCAGAAAGCAATGACTCTGAGCTCAATAGCCTTTAGTGATTGTGCACACTGAAGATTTCACTGAGAACCCTCTCATCGATGGACTGAACTTTATTTAAATCCACTTAAAATTTCAGAGGATAACACTCACCAGAAAACTTTCATTGGTTGCCACTTTGTTTTAAGAAAGCAAACTGACCTACAAGTCAAACTTTAGGAGCTTCTTGGCATTTCTGTAATATAACAAATGTCAGAGGTATCTTTCAACCTCACGGGCCACGGTAATGGAAACAGACGGAATGTTTCCCAGTTGAAAAGCAGCAGCATGGTCCCACGGTGGGTCAAGCGTCTTATCCGAGGCCAAGACACCCAGGAGAGCTGATAAGGCAAAGCTGCCACCAACAGCATCAGCGTCACGTGCTTCCTCAAGCTTCAACGGAGAGAGGGAACATTCCTACCAGACACAAAAATCTCCTCCCAACTGAAGCCCGACAGCTTTGGAAAAAATAACTCTTAATTTTTCCCTCATATTTAGCCATTTATAAACTTAATTTTAAGAACGGAAAAAAACTTTGCCAGTTAAGGAATATACTTCCCATTTCTAACAAGATGTTTTGAGGATTCTCTTAGTGACTTTTGCCATGAGTATACAAGTATCATCAAATACCACAATTAACAAAACACCAGATCTCATCACATGCACATTTTCCAATAAAGAGAAGTGACTGGTGATTTTTTTAATGGACGTGACTAGTAGAAAATCTACCTGAATACATTAAACCAGTTGGTGTGTCTTTACTCTCACAAAGGTGGCATGAAGGGATACTGCTATTTGCCTACTGGACTGTTTACGTCTTCCTTACCAGCAAAATGACGACTGACCCTAGACCTTGCAATGCCGTGTACCCTGGCCACACCTGTGGGAATTCAGAAATTTCCTGCCACGTACTCGTATCTCTAGTGGGAAAGCAGGAAGTCGAATAACAAATGATCAGAGCTATCAACACAAGTGACCATAATCCCAATGACATCCAGTTCCTATCTGTTGCTGACAAAACAGGAAGCTGCCCTGAACCACGTCCCCACCCCACACCCCGACTTCTCTGCCCCACCACCCCCCTTCCTGCTCATGCATGGCAGCACCTCCACACCTTCGGATTGGCAAGTGCCTCTGTGAACTCTTCCCTGGCCTTGACCCACATTCCCACCCACAGAGCAAGGTTCTCTTTCCTCGGAGCTCCCACAGCTTCCTGTGCACAGATCAAGTATCACGCATGTGACATCATTCAGAAACCAGGGATGGGCACCTTTGCCGCCAGCACTGTCCTACAAGCTCCTCTAGGGCCTGGCCTATACCCAGTCCTCTCTGAATACCCCAGGCCACCCACGTTCCAGGCACATCCAGCAAAGAAGACCCTGAACACTTAGATGAGTCTGCGCTGTGCTCTTAAGATGTCAATGGATCTCTGTTGAGAAGACACTACCGTGATGTCATCGAGGAATCCAGGGCGACTCATGTGATGCAGGACAGCAGGAGCTTGTCGTGTGGGTCTGAGCAGAGGACTTACCCTGTAGGCTTCCTAGGGCTTAAAGTCATCTCAAGGCTTGCTTTGGGCTCTCTGGCTGCTCCCTTGTAATTCTATCAAAAGAAAACCTGTGAGTTGGGGGTGTGTGTGATTAGTGCATATGAGTGAGAACATGTGTGGGGTAGCACATGTGAGTGACAGTGAGCATGAGAATGTTCCTGTCTGCTGGGGGGTGTGAGTGTGCTAGGGGTGGGGGAGATGCCACAGCTCCCCATGGGAAGGGTCTGAGATGGTGAAGTCCTCACAAGGATGGACTTCCCATAGAATTCAAGCAGCTTGTGCAAAGCAGTGGTTAAGAGCTGGAAACAAGTCCCCACCTTTCACTCATCGGGAAGGATTTCATCGTCCATGGTTCTGACCCACAATGAACATTTTATGTTCTATGTAATCTGATTTACTTTAGAATTAAAAATGAACACTTCCCTGCCATCAGTGAAATACTCACCTGACAAGGTGCTGACGAGAACCTCAAGGGAGGCAGAGAGAGTCCCCTCGTGATGGAGATCTGGTAAAAACGTTCAAAGGAGAATGAGCACATCCCTTTCACACCATCCAGTGAGCTGACAATATTGCAAAGGCGCTTCCTCATGTGCAGAGGAAGTGATGTGTGCACATGGTGCCTGTGTGAGTGTGGGTAGGCATGGCAGAGGGAAGGGGAGATAGGGCAGGACCCTCGTCATTTAGAACAGAGGCCACCTGAAACGTGTGGAAACACTGAGCATCCCTGCTGTATGCATCGAGCACCCTGAGATGGGGCTCAGACTCATCTTCTAACCCTCCCTCCTCCAGAGCACAATGCAATGTGAAGGACTCCCTGGGCCTCCGACTCAAGAGACCTATACTGTACGCCTGCTTTGCCAAGAGTCCCTCACTCAATTACTTCCTTATTCCTCGACTCTTTCATTTCAGAAAAGTGTAGGGAGCAGATGGTGGCAATGGTTACACAACGATACAAATGTAATGTCACCGAACTGTGCTTTTAAAAATTATTAAAACGAAACATTTTATGGTATCTCACCATAATAAAAATGATAAAGAGAGCCCACTATGTGCCAATCACTGGACACATTTTGTTCATGCAATCATTCATTCATGCAAACATTTATATAGTGTCTATGTGCCCAGAGCTATTCAAGATTGGACATACAAAAGTGAAAGAAGAGAAGAAACCTCCTGCCCTCCAGAGATGTCATTCTAGTTGGAGAGACCGACAATAAAAGGTGTAAGTAAAACATGCCATAAAGTGGGCAGGGAGAAGCACAAAGGAGAAAAATAAAGACAAGAAGGTCAGTGTGGAGTGTCAGGGGCAGTGCAGTTTTGACACAGGGACCAGAGCTAGCTTCACTGACAAGGTGACTCTGAGTAAAGATCTAAAGAAAATGAGAGTCAGCCACATAGATATCAGTATAAAAGCTCTGAACAGAAGGCTAAGCAAGTGCAAAGGCCCCGGGGCAGAGCAAGCCTGGCATGGCTGAGGAACAGCAAGGAGGCAAGCGTGGAGGAGTGAGGGAAGGCACAGCAGTAGGAGGCCAGCTGGGAACAAAGGCACGCTCCTTCGGGGGCACAAAACAAACATCGGCCCTTTCCTGCCAGCAGTTGGCACAGAGAACAACCAGATCAATGAGTAAACAATCATAAATGATGCTGTTGAGAAAACAAGCTGGCCATAATGATAGAGAAAAATACGGGAGGACTTTTTGGATGGAAGAATCTATGAAGGCCTAATGGAGGCGACATCTAAGCTACAAACTAATGGAGAAAAAGGAGTTTTCAGGTGGAAAACTATGTTTGAAAGCTCTGTGGCAATGAATACTTCTCATTCAAAGGACACCGAAATGATGCCAACATGGCCGATGTGCCATGGGTAAGGGAGAAGACGGACAGGGACGCAGGAGAGAGGCAGGGACCACACATAGCCTGTGTACGCCAGCGCAAAGCCCGAGTTCTATGAGGCCAACAGACATGAAAAAAGCTCATCATCACTGGTCATTAGAGAAATGCAAATCAAAACCACATTGAGACACCATCTCACGCCACTTAGAATGGTGATCATTAAAAAATCTGGAGACAACAGATGCTGGAGAGGATGTGGGGAAACAGGAACCCTTTTACACTGTTGGTGGGAGTGTAAATTAGTTCAACCATTGTGGATGACAGTGTGGTGATTCCTCAAGGATCTAAAAATAGAAATTCCATATGCCCATTACTGGGCATATATTCAAAGGATTATAAATAGTTCTGTTATAAAGACACATGCACACGAATGTTCATTGTGGCATATTTCCAATAGCAAAGACCTGGAACCAACCCAAATGCCCATCAATGATAGACTGGATAAAGAAAATGTGGTACATATACACCGTGAAATACTACGCACCCATAAAAAACAACGAGTTAATGTCCTTTGTAGGGACATGGATGAATCTGGAAACCATCATTCTCAGCAAACTGACACAAGAACAGAAAATCAAACACCGCATGTTCTTACTCATAGGCGGGTGTTGAACAATGAGAACACATGGACACAGAGACGGGAGCGTCACACACTGGGGTCTGTTGGTGGGGATTAGGGGAGGGACAGCAGGGGTATGGAGGTAGGGGACAGATAACGTGGGGAAAAGTGCCAGATATAGGTGACGGGGGGATGGAGGTAGCAAACCACCTTGCCATGTATGTACCTATGCAACAATCCTGCATGATCTGCACATGTACCCCAGAACCTAGTGTAAAAATAAATAATTTATTAATTAAAATAAATTTTTTAAAAAAGATGGTCTATAAAGGGGCATTTAGATGGGTTACATGTTCAGCTTTGTTTTTAAAAGGCCACTCTGGAGACTGCGTGGAGAAGAGTCTGGAGGCACCATCAAAAGATGGTGGTGGTTTCGGTTGGGGAGGTGGTAGCAGAGACAGAGAGAAGTAAGTGGAGAGGTTCAAAGTAAATCCAGAAGGCTGGGCACCGTGGTTCACACCTGTAATCCCAGCACTCTGAGAGGCCAACGTGGGTGGATCACTTGAGCTTATGAGTTCGAGACCAGCCTGGGCAACACAGTGAGGCCCTGTCTCTATAAAAAATACAAAAATTAGCTGGGCATGGTGGCACACGCCTGTAGTCCCAGCTACTCAGGAGGCTGAGGTGGGAGGATCGCTTGAGCCTGGGAGGTCAAGACTGCAGTGAGCCAAGATCGTGCCACTGCATTCTAGCCTGGGTGACAGAGACCCAATCTCAAAATCATAAATAAACAAACAAACAAAAACAAACAAACAAATCAGAGGCAGAGAGGCCCAGACAAGTTGATGATTCTGATGGCAGAGGAATAAAAAGAAATCCAAGACATTCTCAGACTCGACTTGTGGGGTCAGCACCTAGGTGGACTTGACATCATCCTCTGCGACTGGACAGGCTGGAGATGGCCAGGCTTGGGGAAAGAGCCGGGTTCCATTTTGCACGTGGCAAGTTTGAGATGCCTTTGAAACATACAGGTCTAAAAGAGCAAGAGGTCAGGGGAAGAGATGTAAATTTTGCAGTCAACAGCAAATTAACAGCATGTAAAGAGAAAGAGAGATAGACAGGAAGAGTTTGGTAACCTCAAACAAATCAGTCCATGGACTGAGTGATATTTTTCTCATTTGTAAAACCAGGGTAATGTCTAAGGCACATCCAGAGAATGTTATGAGTCCAGTCGCTGAGGGTCAGAAGTTTCCCACCACCTGTTCCTTTAGAGAGGTTCTGCCAAGCAAGCCTGGTCCTGGTTCTGGTTTGGACTGTCCTACCTAAGAAGAACAGCTTGGGATAGTCACAGTCATCGTCACACAGGTCATCCTTTTTTGTAACTAGGCCTATGCAATAGAACTCATTGTCTTATGCAGAGACACAAATTGGGGAGGTCTGAAAAAGACGATGTTATTTTCCTGTTTAGGGTTCACAGTTAACTGACACACCTAAAGGTTCGCTTCCTATGGAGGAGTGTGGCTGTCACCCTGTGGATAGGACAGAGGTGGCAGCTTTTCCAGCTCCCCCACCTCTATCCCAGCTCCCTGCCCACAGAGAACCCCTCATGACTCATGACTAATATGAAAGGCCTTAGTGAGACTGTGGACTCCTTGTCAAATACACCCCATTCGTATAACCAACTATTGACAGCTATGGCTGCCAAGTAAACAATCCAGAGAGCAGGGCAAGTGAGTGGATACGTGACAACTATCTCCAGCCACCCTATTGTCCCTGCCACAAGGCACAATCTAAGTGTTTGGGTTTTTGTGGGTGGAGGAAAGTGTCTGTGAATGGTGTCAGGTTTTTCCGTGTCTAAATCCTGATCTCCTTTTCCTTCTCTTCCATAATTATCCATCAAATCAAATCACATCACCAGAGAGAAATCCAAAGCCAACTCATCTCCAAAGAAAGAGTCAGACATGCACAGGAAATGAATCATTCAGATACTTCCTCACAGTAAACTTGATCCTAAACTCCCCTTTCCTGCCCTCCCTGCTTAAGAACCCCCTGCCTTGATCCAAAGCCCATGAAGCACCCAAAATCACCAGTGGCAGACCAGGATGTGATTTAGGAATAATGGGCTGCGTTGACAGGGAACGAGTGAGGTAACCAGCAGACTTGCCCCAGCTCCCCCAGAGGAGAGTGTGGATTGGCCTGAGAGTCACCCACTTGACCCTGGCTGGACCAGACCTGTACACTGCATCACCAGACACAGTCTGACTCATCTGTCAATGCCCAGCTCCAAGCTCACTTTTTCCAGGAAGCCTTCCTTGATCATTTTTAGCCTTTGCTAATGACTCCTTCTTTGAAATTACAGTACTTAAACCTATCCTGTTCATTTGGCACTTGCCACATACTGCAGAGTGATATGTGTTAGTGTACCTTGCACTTGATATTTTGCTCACGCATTATTTAACAGTGTGTGAGAGTCCATGCGTTTGCACACACGGATGTGTATGTTTGCATGTGCTATCTCAACTCCTTTGTTCAATTTCCTGTGAGCTAGGACCATTTACAATCCTTTCCCTAAGAAGGTACAATCAAGATATAATTATCATAAATATAGCTATGTTGACTTTTATAGTTCAAAGTCAGAAAAGCTCCTCTAAGACATTTTTAAGCTTACGTTGAAACCGTATTTAGCAGCCTCACCTCTACTTTCCATAGCTACCCTCAGGGCAATCAACGTAGGAGTTCAGGTGAGTATCTCTGGAGCAAAAGCAAGTAACCAAGTATTCAGGAGTGTTTACTGTGTCACTTTGGAATTATGCTCAGTACACATATAAAGGCATTTTAGAACCTCTCCCACAAAATAAGTTCCTTTCTCATTAATTAGAAGACAATCCTTCCAGAGCATTCCATTCCTAAGCACAGCTGTTAAGTTGTACTGGAAGGAAGTCCTTGATCTTTGAAGCCAAATAAATTCCTGAAAAAGGCTCTATAAGTTGAAATGTAAATCAAATCTACTTTTTGCCACAGAAACAATGTGATAGTAGGCAATTATTTTCTGGACCAAAGACCAACTGCCAGTATTTAAAAGAAATAATTACATTTTTTTATTTCAAAAAGGTTTGAATTGCAAGCAATCCTAAAGATTATCCATATAGCGAAGGACCACAATCACAACAGTTACCACTATAGAACACCTGTTATATACCAAAGATCATGCAAGATGTATTTCATATATTCAGCATGTAATTTCTCCCAGTAGCCCTATGAACCAAATCTTTCACTTTACAAATGAGGAAACTAAGGCCTAAGGCAGCTATATTTCAACTAAGGCTCTGTAGCTATTTAGTGGCAGAACAAGAATTTATACTCAGAAATATCTAGCTCTAAAGTCAAAGATCTTTCTACTATCCCAAATAGCCTTCCCAAATCAATCATAAAGAATATATTTAATACTGCATAGTTGAATGCCTTATACCAATTAAACAGAGTTCTAGGGAAAAAATCGTATTTTATCAAATGGAGCTAGTAAGAGTTCCAAGACAAAGACCATCTCTGAAAGGCTAGTACTAGTACCAGTACCCTAGTACTAGCAGGGAGAGTTGAGACAGGGCCTGAGACAGAGAATTATTAGCGTCTCCACTGTATATGGAGACCTAACACATTCACTCCTTTAACAAAATATTTAATAAGTACCTACTATGTGCCACGCTCTCTTCCAAGTGCTATGGATACAACAGTAAACAAAGAGTCCTCCATTGTGGGGCCCACATTCTAGTGGAGAGCACAGAGATGACCACCACTGGTCAACACATACACCGAAGCCAGTGAGCCGTGGTAAGCTCTTGGGAGGGTAAGTAGGACAGGATGTGCCTCTCCAAGGGCAGAGGGACATGAGAGCTTGCAGAGTGGAAGGGAGGCCTCAGCTGGAGATGCGTGAGATGTTAGCTTCTGGATGGATTTGAAACTCCAGACTGGGTAAGATCACTGAGGGAGTGAGTGCTGATGGAAACAGGAGGAGAAGGTCCAAAGACTCCCCCAGGCACTCCAACAAGACAACGAGCAGCCAGGATGAATCAGGAAAGGAGGCTGAGAGGAAGCAACAGGGAGGTGAGGGGGACACCAGGAGAGGGTGGTATCCTGGGAGCCAGGAGAGGGAAGTGCATTAGGGAGGGAGGGTGCTAGATGTGGAATCCAGTACAGTAAGGGATGGAAACTGACCACTGGACTTAGCAGCATGAAGATCAGTTGTGATCTTGATGACGGCAATTTTGACTTTTGGTAGGCTAGAGGGAGCAAAAGCCTGATGACAATGTTCAAAGAGAAACATGAGAGGAGGAATAGGCAGCAGTGAATATGGAAAATAATTTGAAGCATTTAGCCATATGGGAAAAGAGAAATGGGGTCGTAGCTAATGGCTGAAAATGAATCAATAAAAGGTTTGTTACCTAAGTGGGAGATGTTAACAAGAGCATGTTTGTGTGTATCGACTGGGAAGATCCAGTCTAGAAGAATAAGCTGGCACAGCAGGAGAGAGGCAGGAGAACTGCACTGCCATGTACTCCAACAGGCAAGGCCAGCTGCAACCTGGTGTGCAAGTGAAGAAGCTGGCCTGGTCATCCATCCTGACAGGGGATGCCACAACATCTGTGGACAGAAGTATGGGCAGGTGGATATGGCAGTGGGCACTTTTGAGAAGTTGTCTTTTGGTGGCTTGAATTTTCTCAGGGAAATGGAAAGTAAAGTCATTGGATGAGTGAGGATGGAGGGTGCTGGAGGTTTCAGGAGAGAGGAGAATATAAGAAATCACTATCTGGAAATGAGAAAGAATGGTCCTGAATGTAGCATCAATGCCAGTGGCATTAAGTTCTTGCTTGAAGTCATTTTTAAAAATACCAATCATCATAGCTGGATGGCATTTCCAATCACGCTTAGCTGCTCAGCTGCAGGTCTGTAAAAGGGTGAAAAGCTGCAGCTAAGCAAGTCTGAGGTCTTGCCAAGACAGTATGCAATACTACCCTCCCATCTTCTTTCCACAGAACTTCATTATCCACAGTCACATGATCTCATTTGATCCAAACAGCCCCCTGATGTGTCCGCCTCCATTAAGGGAGGACACTGAGGCTCAACTAGGTTAAATGACTTATTTAGAGTCACGAAGCAAAAGGTCTTCTAACCCCCAGCCTAGTGCTCTGCTCACACCACACTCCTTTCAGTCAGAAAGAAACCTATAATGAGAGCTCCTCATTCTGTAGGAATTCCTGATGCAAGTATGCCTTGCAAGACTGGTAAAAGCCTTGACCCTTACTTCTCGCTAAGCCCATCCAGCCAGCAGTGTACACAAGTATATACAGCCCAGGTAGTGTATATAAGACATACCCATAACTACACAGAGAGTAAGCCATTAAGCTGTTCATTACAATAAAGTATTTATTAATGAAAACATTCTGAACTGTAGACTTTTGGTTTGGCTTACTTTTTATGAATACATGATTTTCTGTGAGTGGCTATGTATTCTGCCCTTGATCTCTTATTACATTAATCCTAGAGAGTAGGTTCTCACTCCTCTGTAATCAAACACTTGAGGCTTACCCTCTGCTGAGGCGGGAGTAGAAACAGAACTCTATTTTGAAAGGTGGCTGGATTCTTTAAGGTCACAGGGCACCTTTAAATGAAGCAAAGGTAGTAATTTACTCAGAAGAGACTTTGAGGTCTGACATTTATGAATACCCCAAGTAGAAAATGCGTGTGTGTCTAACACCTTTTGTTCAATAGCACAGGAGCTCAGATGAGCAACAAAGCCTCTTTCATATTTGAAAACTGTGTGCTCCCTACAGATCCTGTACAGATGTTGTAAATAAATTCCTATAATTTTAGTGTAACACAGGACATCACCAATAAATTTCACACAGGCCAAAGTAAACTTCAGCTAATCTGCTCCTCTCCTTGCGGAGGTTGACTGCTACCCACATGCCTTGTTAGCAGATAGCTGAAGAGTCTACTGAGAGCAAAGAGCCTGCCAGGCTCAGTCCGAGCCCTGGAGGAAAACAGCAGGGGTGACAGTAGGAAAAGAACTTAAGACAGACCTTTGTCTCAAGTTGCTTAGCATGTGACAGAAGAATGCCCATGGAAGAGCTGCCTAAATGGTGCAAGTTTCTGACAGAGAGGCAAGCAAGCTGCCGCAGGAGCTCTCGAGGAGGGCTAGTGGGGCCGGGCCTACTCCAGAGGTGCTCTCTGCCCTCCTTTCAGCCAATAGCTTCTTTCTCTCAGCAAACAGCTCTCGAGTGGCTCCCATGTGCCAAGCACTGTTCTAGGCATGGAAGACACAGCAAGGAAGAAGACAAAGTCCCTGGTCCTCTAGGAAGTGACTTCCTAGTGTGTGGGGGAGAAGGAGGGGGCAGACAATGAATGTGTGTCAGGTACGTAAAACTGCAGGGTCCTACTGTGTGTACATCTTCAGCTTTATTGGATGATGCCTAGTTGTTCAGGTAGATCAAGGAGGGGCTGCCAGAGATGAATGTGGGTGCTATTATGGAGAGGGTAGTCAGGAAGGACCTCTCTGAGAAGATGACATTTGAGAAGAGACCCAGGTGATTAGGAGTAAACCAAACACCCATCTGGGAAGCACATCCAGGCAGAAGGAAGAGGAAGGCAAATGCCCGGGGTGAAAGGGTGCCTGGCATTCAAAGAACAGCAGGGCAGCCACTGGTACAGAGAAAAGGGGGATGTCAGTAAGAGGTGAAGGGGGAGCAGGCACTGGCAGACCATGTATTCTCCAGGCCATGGTAAGACTTGGCTATGCTCTGAAAGCTGCGAAGACTTCAGACTGACGGTTTCCTTAGGGAGATGTCTTCCTATTGTCCAGAAATTCTCAGATACAGCATTTATAAATTTTCAGTACCAAATCATGCTTCACTTTGGTTAGACAGATTGGAAAAGGCTAAGATGTAGAGAACTGGTGTTATTTGAAATTTGGCTGCTATTTACAGTATAAGTAATACTTTCTACAGAGAAAGGGTCATGGGAGAGAGCAGTTTGTGCCTCAGTAGGTGGGTGTACTACACGTTCTATTTGATATTATTCTGACATCACATTTGGGGAGCAGAAATATTCGCAATGGAGACTTTAGGAATTCTAGTTCAATTGCTCCAACAGACACCATTAAATGCCAAACCACACATCAGCTATTCAAGACCAATGGGGTATAGTTACCGCTTACTTGATAAATAAGGCAACTTAATCATAGAAGATGCAGTATCTTGTTTTTTACTTTATGCAATCATACATACTACACAAGGTTCCACATATCTTTTGAAGCTCCTTAGTATCTTTTCTGGAATTATCAGATCAGTGCAACTGAACTTAAACAGAAGACACTAGTAATCTATCAGATTGATTTTCCTTTCCTTTCTCCCTCCTCTCCCTTTAACAAGAATCAAAAGCTTTCTGCAAGCCACTACATGGTGTGCATTTGAGATTTTTGCCATGTAGATAAACAGAGCTGAAGCCACTCAAATGAAATTGTGTCTGCTAATTTTCAGCAAACAAGTTAATGCAACAGCAATGACAAATCATCTTCCAAAAGCCCCAATGTGTGTATGCATGAGGGTATATAGGGGGTGGGTGGGTGGGTGTGTGTGTGTGTGTGTGTGTGTGTGTGTGTTACAGTCAAAAATTCTCCTACAGTCTTGCTTTTAAAGAGTAGGAAGCTTTCAAAAAATCTGCTGAAGTGGAACAAGATGAAAGAATTTGACTTACTGATACCAAGAATTATTATAAATGCATACTAACTAATACAGTATAGTGATGACAGAGAGACAAATTCACCACTAACACGACGAACCCAAGAATAGATATGGGCATGTAAGGAAATTTGATTTGTTATAAAGCATGTTTTACACAGGTGGGGAAAGGGTTAGACTTTAAGTAATCTGCTGAAACAACAGATAATCCACATGGAAAAAAATTAAACAAGACCTCTACCTCATACCACACACAAAAATCTATTACAGAGCAACTGAGGAGCTAAATGCTAAAGACAAAGAAAAAAGTTTCAGAGGACATATAAGAATATTTGCATGTCATATCATGGTAGAAAAGGCTTTCTTAAACAAGAGTTCCTTAAACTGCTTTGGTTCAAGTCCTGGCTCTACCATTTACTACTTGAGTGACCTTGAAAATGTCACTTAACATTCTATGCCTCAGTTTTCTCACCTATAAAATGGAAATAGCAACAGTACTTGTCTCTAATGTTATTGTATTAATGAATAAATATTTATAGGGTGCTTAGAAAAGGGTCTAGCATATACAAAATGTTCCATAAATGCTAATTAAAAAACTAAAAAAAAAATTCCTAATGGAAAAAAATAAATTAGCTACATTAAAATTAAGAACTTCTGTTCATCCAAAGACTCCAAAAAGAGATCAAAAGGACAAGCCACAAACGAGGAAAAAACATTTCTATCATGTATAGTCAACAGAGATCAAAAGGACAAGCCACAAATGAGGAAAAAACATTTCTATCATGTATAGTCAACAAAGGGTTAGTATCCAGAGCACATAAAGAAGTTTAATAAATTAGTATTAAAAAGACAATCCAGTAAATACCAGCACTTTGGGAGGCTGAGGTGGGTAATCACTTGAGGTCAGGAGTTTGAGACCAGATTGGCCAACATGGGGAAACCCTGTATCCACTAAAAATACAAAATTTAGCCGGGTGTGGTGGCAACTACCTGTAATCCCAGCTACTCAGGAGGCTGAGACAGGAGAATCGTTTGAACTCAGGAGGCGGAGGTTGCAGTGAGCTGAGATCGTCCCATTGCACTCCAGCCTAGGTGACAGAGCAAGACACTCTCAAAAAACAACAAAAAAAAGACAACGCACTAGAAAAATGGACATAAGACTAGACAATTCACAAAAGGGAAAATTAAATGGCTATATTAAAAGAAGCTCAATCTCATTAGTCATCAGAGAAATACATATTAAAATCAGAATGATACATCATTTAGATTGGAAAAATTTTAGCACCTATCAATTACTGGAGGGAGCATAAATTTATATAACCTCTTGGAAGACAACGAGGCATCATCCAATAAAGCTGAAGATGGACCCTGCAATTTCACATCTACATAATCTTTAGCACATATGTATCAAAAAAAATTCAGAGGACTATTCAAGATAGCATCATTTGAATTATCTTTCTTTCAGAAAAAAAGAAAACACGACAAATGTCCACCAACAGTCAAAGTATGAGTAGATCATGGTATGTTCTACTATACAGCAATGAAAACAAATGAATTACGGATATATCTAAGTAGTATTGAGGGAAAACTACAAGTTACAAAAGAATACACTTAGTATAATTCCATTTATATAAACTTCAAAAACATGCAAAATTAAAGTGTTGCTGAGGGATTAAAACATACAGTAAAACTAAAGAAAATCAAATAAAAATAAGCACAATTTTTTTTTTTTTGAGACATAGTATCACTCTGTCACCCAGGCTGGAGCGCAGTGGCACGATCTCAGCTCACTGTAACCCCCGCCTCCTGGGTTCAAGTGATTCTCCTGCCTCAGCCTCCCAAGTAGCTGGGACTACAGGCACCCACCACCATGCCTGGCTAATTTTTGTATTTTTAGTGGAAACAGAGTTTCACCATATCAGCCAGGCTGGTCTTCAACTCCTGACTTCAGGTGATCCACCTGCCTCAGCCTCCCAAAGTGCTGGGATTGCAGGCATGAACCACCATGCCTGGCCTGATAAGCACAAATTTTAGACAGTGGTCACCCCTGTTGGGGGGGGGGGGGGGAGACAGAGGATGAGGATGGACACCCAAAAAAGTGAAAGGTGTGATGAGTTATTAGAATAGGTAGTGAGGGTCCACATGTGTTCACTGTATCTTGAGTTAAACTTTAAATACTTCATGCATATTCTTTAGTATCAACTAAAAAACAAAAAAGATTATTTCCTCCATGTTTAAACTAGGCAAATTCTATTACAGGCCCAGTGGTCACAGATTTTTCTCTTCTGGACTTCCATTGAACTTTCTTGTGACAGTCCATTCAGCCTTGGATAAAGGCTATGCCTCGGTTTCCTCAACTGCAAAACAAGGAACAATAATAGCATCTACTTCCAAGGGTTATTGTGGGATGGTATGTGCTCATACAGTCCACAATCTCCTATAAGAAACTTCTGCAGCTGGGTGTGTTTGGAATTCAAAATTTTTCAGATCTCAGAAACTGAATGAATACCTAGCATTGAGAAAGGATCTGGAGCAGCACTCCATAATCAAACACTTCCATACTTCTTCAGTGAAACATCTGGAAATTAACACTAAAATAGACAAAACTATTTGTAAAAAGTCTCACACAGGTTCAAGAGAATAGAGGGGTCATGAAAATGTTATAAAACTGCATTGTGGTAATAGTTACATATAGCTTTTTAAATTTACTAAAAATCACTGAATTGTACACTTAAAACAGGTGAAGTTTATGATATGTGAACTATACGTCAATACAGCTATAAAAAATGCAGCTCTCAGCTTTAAAAAAAAAAGTTCCCATATCAACTCAGGTCACGTTTTACCAAATGGATTAATTTTTTTAAAACTTCAATTTTAGAGATTTCTGAATTTAGAGCTACATATCAGAGAATATGGACTGTATCTGTAGAGCTCTCTGAATACAATGGCAGTGCTCAATATGCAAGTGTTTTATTATCATTACTACTATTTTACTCAGCACAGTGTTTCCCAAAAGGAGATCTATAAACATTTTTGATGGGATAATTCTTCATTGTGATAAAATCCCACACACTAAATTCCAACAGCATCCCTCAATACTTGTGACAATTGCAACTGCCCCATAGATTTCTAAATACTCTCAAGAACGGGTAATGCCAGTTGAGAACCACTAAGCCTATCAAACTCTAAGTTCCTTAAAGGTAGAGACAAGGAGCTTACTCACTGTGGTAAAATGAGACCACTACTTTATACAAGGATACATACAAAAATATCTAGCATGAAGCAGCACATAAAACGTGTCTTCGTTCCTCTGCTTTTTAATTTTGTGTTTACATTTTCTTCTTCATCACATTTCAGAGAATATCAAATCAACTATGTAATCAAGACATGCAATGTAAAAGGGATAAGAAAATTACAAATGAACAAAAAAAGCAATGAACATTTTCATATTATAACAAAGTCTTTAAGAAATGCTTTACTATTTTCAGAACAAATTTCAAACAAGGTACACCAGTACTTCATCAAGGCCTAGTTTCTTGAGCATTTGTCATAGACTTACACCAATAAGGGTTCAAAGAAAATGGCACTAATTTATATGGCTAACACTAAATCCAGGAAAGTATGACCTACAAGCATACTGGAAAAAACTGAAGATCAAAAGTACTGGGTTTACTCTATTTTCCTGGACAGCTACAGAGCTTTACATCAACAGCCATCACACATGGTTCCAGGATAAGGCTTGTTCTCTACAACTCCCCACAGCCCTCCAATGACAAGGTGTACCATCTCTTCCCAAGGTCCCTGTCTGTGATTAGGATGCTCATGGCAAAACCCTCACAGCTACCATGAGAGAGAAACAAACATAAAATAGGTGTCCAATCCCCTATTTTATAGACATGGAGACGAAGACCCTGAGAAATGAAGAGGTTTGCCCAGAATCATGCAATAATTCAACAAGTCCAGATCAGAACAAAGCAGTCTTAAGTATAAGGCTTTCAATGACCTATGCCCTTATTACATGGCCATTTTATACAGAGACAAGACAAAACAAAAAAAAAAAAAAGGAGATCTGTACCATCCTAGAGTGTGAAGGGCAACAGCTTTGGTGCTGGACAGGCCTAGATACAAATCCCAGTTTAGTCGTGACTTGAGACATGCTAGTAGTCCTCTCTGTGCCTCAGTTTTTTCATCCATAAAATGAAGATGAAAGCATTTACCTTACAGAGTAATATGGAGATGACTCTCTCTGTGCCCTACCTAAGAAATTCAAAAGACGACTGAGAAGACGCTTTGGTTTACAGGTTGTATCCATAAGTGCTCCTTAGCCTTTCTATGACTTCTCTTGCTTTCCTACCTTTGTTTCTCCAGAATGGGCAGAAAATATCAATCAAGAAGAGTTGAAAGGGCCATAAAGCCATCCATGACATAAATTAGTGGTCAATAAATTTTGGTCCATTGGTAAATCTGGCCCACTACCTACTAAATAGTTGTAAGAAATCGAAAAAATAATAATTCAGCTGGGTGTGGTTGCTCACATCTGTAATCTCAGCACTTTGGGAGGCTGAGGTGGATGGATCACAAGGTCAGGAGTTCGAGACCACCCTGGCCAAAATGGTGAAACCTTGTCTCTACTAAAAATACAAAAATAAGCTGGGTGTGGTGGCGGGTGCCTGTAGTTCCACCTGCTCAGGAGGCTGAGGCAGGAGAATCCCTTGAACCTGGAGGGTGGAGGTTGCAGTGAGCCAAGATCGTGCCTCTGCACTCCAGGCTGGGTGATACAGTAAGACTCTGTCTCAAAAAGTAACAATTATTATTCATGACACTTGAAAAGTATAAGAAATTCAAATTTCAGTGTCAATCAGTAGTTTAATTGGACCACAGCTATCTTTACTAGTTATGTATTATTCATGGCTGCTTTTACTACAACAGCAGAGTTAAGAAGTTATGACAGAGACTATATGACCACGAGACTAAAATATTTACTATTTGGGCCTATGCAGAAAACATTTGCCAACCTCTGCTTTAAAGTAAAGAAAATTAAAGCTTATTTTATCATAGGCATTATTTGAGAATTCCATCATATGTGTTATGAATACATCCTAGGAGCTCATAAAACCAGGCTTGGTAAATCTCACTCTATATAGGACTTATTAATCAATAAACAGTGATGTTAACACTAATATGGAGGTTCCAGTTCCAGGCAAGATGGAGTAAGAACTCCCACCCTATCTTTCCTACTAAATGCAAACATATAAGCTAGATATTAAACATGGAGAATCAGAGGACTCTGAAAAATATTAACAGGTAGAATGAGAAATGAGAATAGAACTCAGAGTATCACCAAATGAGTGGCGAATTTTCCACTGTTTTCCCTCTCCAGTATCACCCAGGCTGGATTCAAAGGCAGCTCAGCATCCAAAAGTGCTAGCTAGGTATGGACAGAAATAACCTGAAGAAAACCCTCATTTTCTGGCCAAAGGCTGGGGGTGGGACAGAAGGAACTCCTAATGTTCAGAGAAATTCTCTGTATTGCTTTAGTTTTATCTGATCTCTCCCACCCCATCCCCCAGACCATCCCTCAGTACTAAGGAGCAGCAGCACAGGTGGAGCAGGTACCTAAAACTCTGAGAAAGAAGAATGATTCTCACAAGAGTTGTAGTCCCAGAACATAGGGCAAATTTCCATTGCTTCTTTTTCTCTCTGGCCTTCAAGTGCTTGGCCTTAGACACAGTCACATAAAGTAATGCAGGAGAGCAGGGGAACTAAATTCCTGGCTTTCTGGCTGGAGGACAGCAAAAAGAGGACTTCAGAGAATCAAGGAAACTCAAGAGAGTTGTATCACCAAGTGGTGTATTAACACATGAGCTCATAATTTGAGCTGTTCATTGTGGATCTGACCCTAAAAAGCATGCCACTTTCCTTGAGATTTCCACTTTAGGATATCATTGCCCAGGTCCCAGGACTGGACAACAGATCGCACACAAAAGAAGCAGAATAAAATGACACTGTAAAGGCTTTGAAAACTGAACTAATGTCTGAAACATAGCCCAGAGAAGACAGGTCAGAATTTGCAACCAGGTTGATTATCTGCTTAAGAAAGGAAATAAACAGTCTCCGTAAGATGTAAGTAAGACTCAGAATAAAAATATTCAAGATGTCCAGAACATACTCCAAAATTACTCAACATATGAAAAACTGGAAAAGTCTCAATTTGCAAGGGAAAAGACAAAAGACACCAATCTCAAGATAACATCAATACCAGAATTATCAAACAAATAATTTAAAGTACCTATTTTAACCATTTTCCAAAAAGTAATGCTGATTACTCTTAAAATAGATGGAATGATAGTAAATCTCAGCCCCCCCAAAATAAAAATTTTTTAAATAAAAAACACAGTAACAAAAACTTAAAATGTCACTGGATAGATTCAACTGCAAACTAGAAGTTATAGTAGGAATAGTGAGTGAACGTGAATTTAGACATAGAGATTATCCAACATATAACATGAAGAGAAAAAAGATCTCAAAAATAAACAGAGGCTCAGGGATATGTAAGAAAATACTAAAAGGCCTAACGTTTATGTTGCCAGAGTTTCCAGAGGAAGAGAAGAAACAGTGTTGTGTAGGAAAAATACTTGAAGAAATACTAGCTGAAAACTTCCCATATTTAGCAAAAGATCTAAACTTACCACTTCAAGAAGCTCAGCAGACTGCCTGCAGGATTATCTCAAAGAAATCTATATCCAGAAACATCATAATCAAATTGCTAAAAACTAAAGAGAAGGAAAAAAATCTTGAAAATAGCTAGAGGAAAACAACATACAGCATAGAGAAAAATGATGTGAATTATTACGGATTTTTCAAAAGAACCATGGGAATCAGAAGAAGTGGAACAATTCTGATAAGGTACTGAAAGAAAAGAGCTATCAATCTAGCAAGAAACATCCTTTTAAAAAGCAGGTGAAAGAATAATCTCAGAGGGATGAAAACTAAGAGAATTCATTCTAAAAGAAATGCAGTCAACAAATTAGATAGCTTAGTTGAAATGGACAAGTTCTCAGGAAAAAAAAATAATAACTACTGAAACTGATTCAAGAAGGACTGGAAAACTGGAACAGGGCTATAGGAACTGAAGAGACTGAATTAATCAAAAAACTTCCCACAAAGAAAAGCCCAAACCCATATGGCTTAATTGGTGAATTCTACCAAATGTAAAAAAAGAATTTACATCAATCCTTCATAAACACTTCTACAAAAACCAGGAGAGGAAGGAATACTAAAGGTCAGTATTTCCCTGATACCAAAACTACACAAAGACATCACAAAGAAAACTACATATCAATATCTCTTATGAATATAGACATAAAAATCATCAACAAAATGCTAGCAAACTGAATGCAGCATGTAAACATATAAAAATTTTGACCATGACCAGTTGGGATTTAAACGAAGAATGCAAAATTGTATTCAAATAAAAATCAGTGTAATACATCATATTAATAGAATAAAGGTCAAAAACCACATGATCAACTCAACAGAAGCTGACCTTAATAAACAGAGAATAATATCATGTTCATGAATTAGAAAACAGTATGGTTGAAATACCAATTCTCCCCAAATTGATCTATAGATTTAGTGCAATCAAAATCACAGCAGACTTTTTTGGTAGAAGTCAGCAAGCTGAATCAGAAATTCATGTGAAAAGATGAATTAAAATAGACAAAAATTTTTGAGAAATAAGAAATTGTAGAATTCAAATCACTCTGTTTTATGACTTACAATAAAGCTGTAATAATCAAAACAATGTAGTGCTTGTGAAGGGACAGATACAAAGACCAACAGAAATAGAGTCAAGTATGACCAAGTGATTTTTGACAAGTGTACAGATAATTCAATTAAGAAAGAATAGGCTTTTAAACAACTACAGTTGGAACAATGAACATTCATATGCAAAAAAAAAAAACCCACTTCAACCTAAACTTCACACTTTTCCTACAAAAATTAAATCTAAGTAGACCACACATCTTAATATAAAACTATAAAACTTCCAGGAAAAATAACTGGAGAAAATCTTTATGACCTGTAGTTGGGCAAAGAGTTCTTAGATACAATACCAAAAGTATAACTCATAAAAGGAAAAACTGAATAACTGGATGCCATCAAAATCTAAAACTTTTGCTCTGCAAAACACACTTACAGAATAGAAAGACAGCTGGGTGCGGTGGCTCACACCTGTAATCCCAGCACCTTGGGAGGCCGAGGTGAGCTGATCACTCGAGGTCAGGAGTTCAAGACCAGCTTGGCCAACATGGTGAAACACTGTCTCTACTAAAAATTCAAAAATTAGCTGGTGTGGTGGAACACGCCTGTAGTCTCAGCTACTTGGGAGACTGAGGCAGGAGAATCACTTGAACCCAGGAGGCGGAGGTTGCAGTGAGCCCAGATCATGCCACTGCACTCCAGCATTGGCAACTGTGTGACACTCAATCTAAAAAAAAAAAAAAAAAAAAAAAAAGGAGAGAGAGAGAGAGAATAGAAAGACAAGCTGTAGACTGAGAGAAAATATTTGCAAATCACACAGACTTTGATCCAAGATATGTGGGGACCTTTTCAAATTGAACAGAAAAAGAAAACCAAAAGACAGAAATAGTCACTTCACCAAATCACTAAAATAAGAATAAACAGGTGGCAAGTAAGTTCATGAAATAACATTATCCATTAGGAAATAAAAATTAAAACCAAAATGAGATACCACTACGCACCTATTAAGCTAAAATAAAAATTACTGACACGATTAAGTGTTGGCAAGAACGTGAAGCAACTGTAGTTCTCATACATTTCTTGTGGGAATACAAAATGTTACAGCCATTTTAGAAAGCAGTTAGCTTCTTAGAATGTTAAATATACAATTCCACTCCTAGGTATTTACACTAGAGAAATGAACATTTATATTCACACAAAAACCTGTATGTTTATAGCACCTTTTTATAATCACCAGAAACTGGAAATAACCCAAATTTCCTTCAACAGATGAATGGATAAACCGTAGTATATTTATAAATGTAATAGTACTCAGCAATAAAAAAGAATGATTGCTACATACTCCTAAACATGGATGAATCTCAAAGGCATTATGCTGGGTGATTCCACTTACATGACAAAACTGGAAATGACAAAACTATAGCAAGAGAAAACAGATCAGTGGTTGCCAAGGGCTGGGGTAAAGGAAGAGCAAGACTATAAGAGGCAGGGTAAGTTTTGGAGGATGACAGACCTGTTCTGTATCTTAATTGTAATAGATATAACTTACATGTTAAAGCTCACAGAACTGTATACACACACACCAATTTTACTGTATGTTAATTTTTTTAAATAAATAAAAGAATAATCTGGGCAGTGTGTATCAAGGAAAAAAAAAGAATTCCTAAAGGCAGAAAAAGGAACCCTAGAAGAGAAGCTGGCAGGCACTCCGTCTGCGGAGATGCAAACAGGGTTTAAAGACTCTTCCTTCCCAAAAGGTCAGGCGCAACTGGTAATAAGTTGGTACTAGGGGTGGTGAGAAATGGACTATCACTGAGAAAGACTTGAAGAGAAAAAAGACGTGAGCCAATATAGCATTAAATGAAAGAGCTGTGAGCTTCAGATTTAGAAAGTCCTACATCTCTCTTTTATATGTGCCTTTTGTCAACTTATTTCTCTGTTCCCTGGGAAGTACTTCGTAATAAAAAAATTAAAAAGGAAAAAAAAAAAAAAACAGAAAAAGCAGCCAGAGAGCAATAGTGGAAAGGGCAGAAGGTCCACCAACCACAGCCACTTTCACACTGAACTCCACTGGCAAAGCCCTATCCTGCATCTTGTTATATCACTGTGAGTGAGAGCCTTGTTCACATGCTCAATATTTTCCATGGCTTTGCAAAATACAGGGCCATAAAAAACATAGCTGGAAATCCCAGCATTGATTCATCTCACAAATCCGTGACACTAAATGTTTGATAAGTCTTTTTTAGTTTCTAGTTCAATCATTTGGTTATGGCATCCTCATGGGACCACGCCAGACACACTACACAGAAATAGTGGGATATAAGCTATGAGAAACATGGTTTTCCTCTAATATAATTACAGTTTTTCATCTTTATTCTATTTCATTATATTCTCTTTAAAATATCATAATCCTACATATTATTATCATTCAAAATGCAAATTTGAAAAGGAGGAGTTGTTTCTGATTAAGTCAATGTATGAGAGTCAGGGGGAATTTATTATCTCTCTAACTGCCAACAGAACCTTTTCCTATTTGTGATTGGAATGCAAATAGTCATCGAGCTCAGAAGAATATTGAGTCCAAGAACTTAACCAGCTTTAGGCATCATTAATCAATAAAATATTGATTGCTTACTGGGTACAAGGCCATGTGCTGGTCCCTGAGAGGTTACAAATGGATAAAATGTAAGCCACCAATGTGCTTTAACCTCATGCAGCAAAAGCCACCTATACCGTGCTATGGGAGAAAGAACAAAGAAGAATCTAATCCCTACCTTTGAGTGAAACTAAAAAGTGACCGAAGAGGGAAGCTGAATGTACTTGAAAAAGACCTAGGAAACAGTAAGGAAACCTAAGTGCACATTCAATTCAACAGCCATCCTGTTGCGGGCTCAAAGATAGTGGCACGAAGAAAGGAGTCCCTTGAACTCATCGGGGCATGCTCACAGAGAAGGAGAGTTCAGCAGAAAAGCCTGGAGAATGAGGGGGCTGTGATGCTAGACACAGCATGACTTGTAGGAATTGCATGTGGTTGTTCACAGCAGTAAGTGCAGTTATAATAAGAGCAAATTGCTGATACAATTTCTATTTTTGTAAATAATTTTTATTATTTAGCTTATTTCTTTTTTCTGTGGTGCAATACTATACATTCTGGTTTTAATATATCCACATAGCCACACTTACAGTTTAGGATACTCTAACAAAGACTGACACAAATACAATTTGTAACCATAATTTTCCACGTTAACACAAGTCTCTAGGTAACATATCTAGTATGGAGAGCTCCCACGGCAAAGGCTTAGGACTTGAACTCAACAGTCCTAATTTTTACTCTCTTTTCCAATGCAAAGACTGATTGCCAGGGAATCAAATATGTTGACTAAATATATAGGCTAAATATAAACAGAAGACTATTATGACAGATAAGGCTAAATATGACAGAATCTGGAGCCTATGTCTGGCATGGGTACATGTGACTCGTCATAGAGTTGAATAAAAACCCTATTTAACATTTCACTGCTACAACTCCATTGAGAAGAAAATGGTTCTCATTACAAATTTTAAATGTAATAACTATTTATTTTTTTTATTTTTTTTATTTTTTAGAATAAAAAGAATGAGAGAGAAAGAAAGAGGAAGAAATTTTAGAAAAAGAGAGAAAAGGAGAAAGAAACAGCAAAAGAAAGAAAAAAAGAATGAAAGAGAGAAAGAAAGAGGAAGAGAAAGAGGGAGAATGGGATTCTTGTTTTATTACCCAGGCTAGAATACAGTCTAAAAATGGGTATTAAAAACCTCTTTTATGCCAATAATTGTGTTTAACAATGGAGACAGGAAGGAATAGGGGATGAAAAAAATAAGCAGCCAACCAAT